>JAQQAE010002996.1:0-21087 GCA_029823295.1 Pseudamia nigra | reverse complement strand
AGTATCCAAACAAAATGACCCAAAGTTTGCCATAAAATCAGTAAAGTCTTCGGGATGTTTGCGTTTGTTTTCCATGACTCTGTAGACGCGGCTTCTGCTGTTAAGCGCTTCCTGATGACGTACAGACGACGTGATGACGTCTGTACATAGGCCATCGGGCCGAGGCACTGAATAGTGTGAGCACAAACGGGCAGAATTCTGGAAAGGTGTGAAGTGGGCCCCGGCACGGCTCGAGCCAAAATGGCCCTAGTGTGAGTAGGCCGCTCCGTCCAGACTGCAGGTCTTAATGCTCGATTCCAATTTTTTTTTTTTGTTTTTTGCTGTACATGTAGTTTGAAGTTTTGTTTTTGCATGGTTGTTCACATTATATTTTAAATGCGACATCTATCAGACTATAGTGGAACAGACTTAACGGCTCAGAAGTGACCCGCATACAAAGAAGAAGCAGTGGCGTCATATGCAGCGCAGAGTGTTTACAAAAGTAAATATAGATGCTACACAAGTCAACGTGTGTGTGTGTGTGTGTGTCAATTTCGAAATTGTTGTGCAGTTGGAGATAGCAAAATTATGACCAAGTGACTCCCGAGTCCATTGTTTACATCTGATTTTGCCACGTCCTCCCTCCTCCAGCACGGAATTGTGACGTATGTCTCTCTTCACTGAGGTAAAAGTTAAATAAAATACAACATGACCATTCACTGAGGTTGCTTTGAAAAAAGCAGCCTGGGTCTCAGATAAAAAGATGGGATTTTGCCTGCAGTCTGAACATAGCCAAAGTCTGGTCACTATTGCTTTTACCACATCTGCCAGTACTACAAAGCAGCTTCTTCCTAAACATTTGTCATCATGTTGACAGTAGAACAACAGTAGAAAACACTGAGAGCTTTGCAGTTGGAGATGGAATGTTTTGCAGAGGAGAAATGGAAACATCTGTTGCTAAATATGATTTATTGATTTTATGACAAAAGCCTACTGGAGGTTTATTCCACTGCATGTTCAAAAGGCTTTGTGTTCTTTTTTTACTTCCTGCAGGAGATCAATAAAGTTAATCTTACTGGCCACTTAGTAATTTTTTTGAGTCTTTTGGTCAACAATATTTCAGATACTGTCCTCTGTGTGTGTGTGTGTGTGTGTGTGTGTGTGTGTGGTTTTTTTTTTTTTTTTTTTTTTTTAACCTCAAGAGTCCTTTTCCCCAACTACATTAAATAGTGATATTTGTCACCAAGGACTGTATTTCTGATATATATTTGTTAAAGTCACCTCACCTGCTTAATGCGTGTATTAAGACCTGAACCGTACCAGTAACAGGCTCGTGTGTGTGTATATGCAACAGTATTCACGATTAGTTCAGTGGTTCCGTAGCTGTCACTGTTGAAAGATTCATGTGTAAAAGGTCCTGACTTTGCTTTTCCTCTTTCTCTGCGTCTCTCTCAAGCTGGCAGTCGAAGTGGCTCCCCGGGCCGTGTACTGACGAGTACAGCGCTGAGCACCATGAGCTCAGGGGCCCACCGGGTGCTGGCGGGAAGCAGCGGGGATGGACACAGACGCAGCCGAATCCCCCGGAGCCAGGGCTGCTCCAGAGACTCATCACCAACCCGTCTGTCTGTCGGTAAGTAAAGAGCTGCAGAAGGAAACAAAGGCACACACTGAATACTACCATCTGGATTTAAATTGAGTTTTATTCCAGGGATGTCACTCCACGAGAAAATAATGGCCTCATTTTCTTTTTTCTCAATCATGCTAAAGTTTGTAATGTACATTAATGCAAGATCAAAGAATCGATGTAGAATAAAAACAAAGGAAATGTATTAGTTCAAATACTATTATTTTACACTTTACATTTTTGATTACGGTATATTGCAGATTTTAAATATAACTATGAAGGCAACTTTTATGTGTGCGCTAATAGAAACAACAGCTTTTTAAAAATTTTATACCGCCTCGAAAACCTTGACTTTGCTCAGAACTTGGTAACATGCAGCTTCGATGGAATGCAGAAAACCTCTTTGAATCAGAAAGCATGTAAATGTAAAATGTACTCAATACCTTTGGGAAATTTGGGTTGAAAGAGTAAAATGCGCACAGTGACTAGCATTAGCCACTCCATCACAGTGGCTAAATGCATTCACAAAATCCAAAAGATACATAATTTTAAATATAGTTCAAGAAAACATCAATAAGTCAGTTACATATTACAGTAACTGCTCTTGGGACACCAGGGATGGAACTT
The DNA here is from genome assembly GCA_029823295.1 of Pseudamia nigra. NCBI lineage: Eukaryota > Metazoa > Chordata > Actinopteri > Kurtiformes > Apogonidae > Pseudamia > Pseudamia nigra. Next base: position 18,857 of record JAQQAE010002996.1, on the reverse strand, counting down.
AACAAAGCAGCAGCAGTGCTCAAGCAGATTATAGCTGATCGATCATTTTTACATTTTGTTTTTATTACAGTATACCTACGTGGCTGACTCTACTCTGCTCAGACATAGGATTGTGTGAACGGAGTGTCTCATCTTTGCAACAGTGTAAAGGTTAACCTTGAAGAATTGGCTTAGAGTTTCACCAAAACCATGAAAGATATTTTACCTGTTGCTACGAAGCACAACATGGGCTGTGGCACGATTTGTGTTGCACATCGAAGACTTGATTTTTCTTTGCACTGAATAAAGAAATGAAAGACCTGGTAACCTCTCCTGAGTGATTCTCACCCACAAGAGCAAATGGAAAAGAGAGAGCTCCCAGCAAGAACGAAAACATAAAATCCAAAATAAAATGAAACAATATGCTGTTTTCTGATTGGCTGATTGATTGACCATTTTCATTCTAAACCACTGCAGATGAGCAGCCAGAGACACAAAGTGGATGAGTAGAGAGTTCTTAGCAGCTAGTAGCCAACAGTAGCTAGCAATGCAGGTTAGACAGTGAACTGGATTTTTTTTATTATGATACATTATTTGTATTCATGTATAAGCCCAATCTAACCAAACCAAATTCCAATTGAACATCAGCGAATGTGTAAAAACGTGCATAAAAATAGTTTGAATCTGAACTGACAGACATTCACAGGCTTGAAGTTAAACCACTATTTTAACAACACTGACACTACAGTGGCCATACACATGCCCTCCACAATCAAAATATACAGAAAATGTAGAAAACAAAACATTTCAGCTTCTCCATAATTTAAGTGTCAAGTACTAAGTATCACATCACTTTGGACATCAAATGATATGGTCAGAAAATACGAGCTCAAGTTCACTTAAACCAGGTTTCATTCGGCTGCACATGTCACATGGTTGTTATTGTTTAGGAGAAGACAACATGCATGAGGACAGTCATGATGGACAACCAAGACTTTTTGCCACTGGAATGGATGTCACACTATGTGGCTATGGAGTTATACCTGTTGAAGCCATTTAGTTCAGATTTTTGTGTTTAGACTTTGCACGTTTTCTGTATTTTTTTATTTACAATCCTACAAAAACAATAAATTAAGTGAATATTTGCAGGTACTGCTCCCATAACAATTTTAACCTTCTGTCGATTCACTTTTGTATAAATGAAGACAAGACAACAAACCTGATATGGCAAGAGATTGCTGCGCAATATTGCAAAAACAAATTAATTTTGTCAACACTTTTTAATTCATTGTTTGCACAGTTGGAGTTCTTATTTTCCTGAGTCTGAAGTTGCCTCTGCTCACTCAGACATGATTCTTCAGCTGTTGTTTTCTCTCCTGATCCCTGTCCTCCTTTTCTTCCTCTCCTTTTCTTCCCCACTCTGCTTCCGTCCTCTAGCTCCTTCCAGCATTAGTTCCATCTACAATGGCGCAAGTAGAGGAGGTAAGGCTCGGACGTTAAATGGACAAATCCTGCCATCCATCTCTGCACCCCGCCCCCCTTCTCCGTACGACCCCATCTGAAAATCATCTTACTTTAACTCCATCCTTACCTACATTCTTACAACCTCTGCCATTCCCTCCATCATCAAGCTGTTGCTCACTGCTTCAGCCTCATAGATCCCGTTTGTCTCTCTAACCTGTCTCTGACTTGATGGCTGTATTGTAATGGTGACGGATGCCGATGATCAGCAGATATTTTCAAAGTACCGTCTCCCTTATCTGCACTAACCTGTTGTCAGTGGCCGGTGAATGAAACTTCGTGCTGGAGCAGGGAAGCTTCATCGGGGCTTTGAAACCTGTTGGTAGGCTGTGATTAACGCTGATTGGCTGAGTAGACGCTGATGCTGATAAACGGAGCAATGAACGGTCAAGTTGATTGCGGTGCTACTGGATGAAAACGCAGATCCTTCCCACGCCCCTTCCCTTTGATTTTACTCATCTCAAATCACTTCCTTCTCTGCTTGGTGTGAGTTGTGTGTGTCATTCATGGAAGTTCAGTGTCTCAGTGTGAATATCCAACTGCTCGTCTTTTTTATAAATGCGAGTCCAGTGGTCGACTGGTCCTTGTGGGGGCATCTTATTTTAAGGTGGAGAATCAACAGAAAGGTAATCCATGATTCTAGTAAATCATCATTTCCTTTGGAACTAACTCGAAATTCAAGAAGCTCAGTGAAATGTCGTCCCATTTTCCATGACTTTTCCAATGAACTAATGGGCTGAAGAATGAGATTGAACAAGTTGATGACATTAAAATTGCAGCAGTCAAATGGTGTGAAAAGATGTGGCGGTAATGATAAAGTACACTAGCAGCCAAACGTTCGGACACATCTTCTCTAGGTTATTCAGCTTTGCACATGCATGCCATTCTCGCTTCATATACCTGGAAGTCAGCCGGAACAGTTTTCACTTCATAGGAGTGCCTTGTCAAGAGTTGATATGTTCATCAGTGGTCATGTGCAGAGGAAGTGTGGGTACAGAATCAATATCCATGTCAGTGCTACTACAACTATACAAATCCACATTTTGCCAAGTAGTAAATTGAAAAGGACAGTCCATCATTACTTTAAGAAAGTCAGTCACTTCAAAAAAAATTTTCAAGAATTTTGAATGTATCCCCAAGTGCCGTCGCCAAAGCCACCTAAAAACTCTATGATGAAGCTGATTCTTAACAGGTTTGTCCCCAGTTTCTTAGGCTGGTAATTCTAATAAACTTATTCTGTGCAGCAAAGGTAGCTCTTGGTCTTCCTTTTCTGGGCTGGTCCAAAGAAAATCCACTGTAAACTGTGTGTCTGAACTTTTGACTGGCAGTGTGTGTTATTTCTGTCAGCGCAACCACATAGTTTATATACAGGTAAATGCAGATAATTCTACAGTCATGACTGTAACATAGTCACTCAGAAACAAGCAGCTGGGTTTTTGGTCACCCACAGTGAATTTAATTTCAAATTGTTTTGTTTTGGTTGATGCAATAACTCTGACAGACTTAGTTTTGACAAAGTGCAGTTCAAAGCCACAATTATCCGTCTGATTTTAACCGTTAAACATAATAGAAATAAGGATGTGACACTGCCCATGATAATTACCATCTGATTTCCTGGCATTTTGTAGATCAGAATCAATCTGAAATAATGTATTGATCTGCTATGGGAAATTTGTGAGTGGAGCAATAAAACAATGCACATATTCTTCTGAGGGAGTAGTAGCAGAAGACGTTGCAATGCCCTGTTTGGACCAGAAGGCCTGTGCTCGAGCTCTCCTTTGTCAGTGTGTCACTCTTATCTATCCTGTCCTATTTGTCTCTATCCATGTACGTTATTGTCTCTTTGTCTGTCCTCTGTTTTTGTGTCCTCTCATTGTTGTCTTTGTGTCTCATACATTCCTCCTCGTCTTTTGTCTTGTTTGTGTTGTTTACTGTTAATGTCTCTGGTCTTCTTACTGTTCTTTGCTCCCTCTGCTTCCTCCTCGTTCTTTTCTCTGCTGCGGCGTGCCGTTGTCACCGTGGTGGCGTTAGCTCGGGGCAGTCGTATCCCCCGGCCCAGTATGAGTCAGGGCTGCAGCAGGGAGGCCAGCAGAGAGAGCAGCCGGGACACCAGCCCTGTCCGCTCCTTCACACCTCTTGGTGAGTAGTAGCGGACAAATTCCCACCAGGGATGAGGAGTAAAATCAAGGATGAAGGAGGGAGACAATTAAAGGAGCCAGGTGTCTTTTCTGACTATTTTCCAATTGAGATTTTTGTTCCTTTCTTACCAGACTTACTACAGACTTTCTTACAGAAAGAAAAAGAATAGACTTTTCTAATTAGGCAGATTTCTGTCCATCTGTAAAAAGATTTTCAGAAAATTATCTGTTTCCATCCACAACTGTTGAGAGTTTTTGCCTCATCAGGGTTTAAAACCAACAATCCAAAGAGGTATTTTGCCAAAAAAAAACCCTGAAGCTTTAGATTTTTTCCTGAGTGAAACTGATCTGGTTGACATAGAGCTGTTTCACATCCATCCACATTTTTGTCAAAGCCTTCACTGAATATCTGTTTTTGTATCTCTTCAGGCAAACAGAATGCCATAAGATTTTCATTTAAATTGATACTTGTTTGTTTTATTACTTCAGTCGAGTTGCATTTATTTTTCCAGCTTTCTCTAGTGTGTAAACTTTTCTGCAGTATGCCTAGGTACATTTTGTACTTTTTTCAAATTGAAAACATGAATAAAAATTAGTGGATAGAAACAAAGTACACCTAACTCACCCAAAAAGTTGCATGTGTTTTTAAAGTTTCAGCCTTTTTTACCACTCTCACACCCTGTTTGATGAGGGTTGTTTTTCTCGTGCATGTGTGCGAGTGTTAAAACTCTGTATGTGTGTTTTTAATCTCGGTTGCAGCGACTCGAAGCTACTCTCGCTCCACCGGAGCTCTCCACACACCTGATGCTTTTGGGGCTGCAGGTGAAGGCTGAGTACCTTTATTTCTCCGTACCTCACCCCACCTCACCTCGCATAATATTTTTTGTTTGTTGCGTTTTTTCGTTCTCTTTATGTCTTGCGTTTTCTGTATTTGATTGTGTATCTCTCATTTGCCTATTTGCCTCAGTTTTTTTTTTTTTTTACATTCTGCTCCAGGATGTCAGAGCCTTCGAAGTGGAATAGCATGCTTCCACCCATTCAGTTGCCACAACAACCATTTTGACAGTTTTAGCAGTGTCCATTTGTTTCTTTATTTAGCTCTGTCCCTGGTCTGTGGGGACACCAGCGCAGTTCTCCTCCTCCTGAGTTTTGTCATACTTTGTTCCTGCAATGTCACCTAACAGGTCATTCCATTGACTTACAGGGTTGGTTCGTGGAAAATGTGGAGTGTGTCTGTTGAGTGGATGATGAGTGTGAGAAGCATGGATAGATCCACAGTGGACATGCGAGAGGAAGCTTGATGAGTGAGAAAGTGTTACGAGCTTACGCTTCTCACTCTATAGTTTTCTTTCTTCTTCTGCCTCTCTTCCATCTGTGTTGTTCACTGCAGGGTCCGGGTTTGGCATTAGTCAGTCAAGTCGGCTCTCATCTTCAGTCAGCGCCATGAGGGTCCTCAACACTGGCTCAGATGTTGAAGAGGCTCTTGCAGATGCACTGGTATGAAACAGATTAACATATACTGTATATGAAAAACATACACTACACATTGTAATAAGCAGCACAGTAATTCCATAGGCCACACATCCTGCAGTGTGTGTGTGGATGTGTGTTCACTAACCCTCGGTTCTACCTCTGTTTAACGCTGTCAGCTGTTGGGAGACATGCGATCCAAGGTCAGCTTTTTTCCCCACCTCGTACCTGTGTGTTCTTTGTGCTTGTGTTTGTTCACTGCATGTCTTTGCCTTTGGTCTCTGTCATGTCACGTCAGTTTAATTTCATGCACTTGCCTTTCCTTTTTCCTCTTCCTTCTTCCTTCACCTGCAGAAGAAGCCTGCACGGCGGCGGTATGAAAATTACGGCATGTACTCCGATGATGATGCAAACAGTGACGCTTCCAGTGCCTGCTCCGAGAGGTCCTACAGCTCCAGGAATGGAGGAGCCATCCCTACCTACATGAGACAGACAGAAGACGTAGCTGAGGTCAGCAGCAGCAGAAACGAAAGCACTTTGATGTAGTTGGTCATTAGTCCAAACAAGGATCTGAATGGAAAGCCACTGGTTTAAGAACGTTAAAAATAGCATCTGATAATCTTAGGGTGCCCTGTTTCACTTCACGAATATGTTTGCGTGGGTTCTCTCGGGTACGCCGGCTTCCTCCCACAACCAAAAATATGCACTAGGTTAATTGGTCACTTTAAATGGCCCCTATGTATGAATGGTTGTCTGTTTCTATATGTGCCTCTGGCCCAGGTCGTCATTGTAAATGAGAAATGGTTCTCAACTGACTTACCTGGTTAAATAAATAAAATAAAAAACATATACAACATAAAAATAACAAGGCAGCTGTGCAAATTACAATTCGTTTCTCCTAGTGTCATATAGTTCCCCTGCATGAACTGAAACAGCCTGCAGTAACATGTAAAATGAGACTCTTGTTATGTGTCTTATTTTTTTGTAGGTCTGATCAGAAAAGCAAAAGTCAGCAGGTCAACATTGGCTAAAAAACTACAAAACAGAGACCACTTTTTTGTTAATTTGTCTCCATTTCATATTTAAATCTTATTTGAAAGAAGCACATGGGTCTTCCAGCTCTTGTGTGTCTCATTTGGAGAAAAATCAGCTTAAGATTAGCCCAGTGGTGGCATGGTGTTAACATCTTGAAGTTAAGGGTGCTTTCACACCCGTTAGTCCAGTACAGTGGTTCAATTGGACCCACAAGTTGCTACAATGTTGCAATTCTCAACTACTTCGGTCGACAGTCATACCAATGTTTTTGCTAACGAACCAACCACAATGATATCCCCACACACATGTGGCGGCGCTGTTTACAAAATACTGTGTTTTGGGTGACGTAAGTGAGAGCACAGCATTTGTAGAGACGAAAATATCGGAATAATGAATGGTTCTATTTTACGTGTTTTTGTGGCGATTTATTGTCATCATTTTTTTGTGCAAAAGCACAAATACTGCTGTTGTTCCAGCATGGAAATCGTATTCGGGTCGAAAACATATCAAAAGACTCTGATGTAGAGAAGTTTACTAGCTTCTTGAAATGTACGTCACAGCTTGCTACGGAAGCATCCATAGACCAAAAAGTGCTACATTGCAGACAGCGGGACCGAATCGAGGCCGGTCAGAGTTCACACCATCAGCGAACTGCACTGAAATTTGGATGGAGGCATACCGAACTGTACCATGGTCTCGGTACAGTTCTTTAGTCCAAACCAAAACAAACTGGTACGCTTTCACACCAGCCCAAACAAACCGAACTTGCAGGTGTTCCAGACTCCGGTCCACTTTAAGCGGACTAAATGCTGTAGGTGTGAAGGCACCCTAAGTTATGGTGAACATGCACTTGTAAACTTTGATTCTCCATTGCAATAATTAGCCTTTGCACATAGGCTCATATAGTCTGTATTCTCCATACAGCTTCATACTCAACAGTTTTGCATTTCATCACAGGAAAAAAGTGGTTCTGATTCACACCTATGTGCACTTTTAATTGATATTTGTGGGGTTTTTTTTTTTTTTCCAAACATCTTTAAAACTATAATATGACGCTCTTCAACAGAGAACATCAACTGAGAGAAGGCAGCCCTTCAATCCATTCCAAGATGCATTTCTTTTCACACTGCTCAGCTAATGTAGACATGTCTGAATGTATCCTGAGCATTATCATCAGATTTTAATGCATTGTCAATGCTTCCAGAGTGTGATGACACTTTTACATTAGAGCAGTAATTTAACTGACTTTACTGATTTCTGGTCTTAAACATGAAATGTGAAAGAGCAGGTAACAAATCCCTTCACAGACTCAATTGTTACTATAACTGCTGTGATTATGTGTTGTTTTATGATTGGTTCAGGTGCTGAACCGATGTGCCAGCGCCAACTGGTCCGAGAGGAAGGAGGGACTGTTGGGTCTACAAGCACTGCTGAAGAACCAGCGTACCCTCAGGTCAGTCACAAACCAGGACAGTTGTTTTTTTATGAATTGAATAGTGGTTTTAATCTAACTGCGGCTTTTTAATCTATAGTCGTGTGGAGCTGAAGAGACTCTGTGAAATCTTCACTAGAATGTTTGCTGACCCTCACAGTAAGGTATGGATGCATGTAGTTCAAGATCTGACATAAACCCACACTCACAGATTTCTGATTCCATGGCACATAGTCATTGTTTACCCACTTGAATTTTATTTTCACCTCACACTTTGTTTATCCTGCCATTCTTCACTTTACCGGATTCTGCCAAATCAAGGAAAATGGAGACATCTTTTTTTTGTAATGCACACATTGTCAGGACCAAACACATTAAAGCACATCTTCAGTTGTGCACTCACACAGATATACATGCTCAAACATACATACAGGCATGCAAATTGTACGAGCGGCTGTTTTCTAACAGCATGCCACGCCTGAGTTTGCGTGTGACCTCACTCTCCGCTGTCCTGTGGGATTGCTCTATCACCGTTCTGCAGCCAATCCGCTGGCTGAACTCGTAATTCAGTGCCACTGTCTGTTTCCCCAGCCCTCGCTTCAGTCTGAAGCAATGACACTGACCGCACATATACTCATGCACAAACACAAATCTTGGGCTGCCAGCTCTTCTTTCTGACTAACACACTGCGGTTCGCCCTCTCTAACACTTCCATTACTCTGTCGACATTTTTAGTGCCCATTGCCTCACACATGTCGTAAGGTGTGTGAGCATCCCCCCTCCCTCTCCCCTCGTTTTGATATTTGACGATTTGATGAATTTTCAGCGAGACTCCGGCAGGGTGTACGGCACGGCAGAATCCGGTATAAGCTCAGCCTCCTTCAAGGTACTGCATCTCATCATGGACCAATCATCTGCCTTCATCTTTTTTCTGTCCCACACCATTCTGTTTTTCAAACGTCTTTATTTTCTGGTGTATGAAAATGTCTGACTTGTTGAAACAAATATTTTCTGCTTGTTGCTTTTAAACTCGGGATTCTGTGGACACTGCCAGTGAAAAATTTGGACGTACTTTCTCTATTTCTTAAATACATTATTGTCAACATTGTACATTAATACTGAAGATGCCTAAACTGAAAGAACATGCATGGAATTATGCAACAAACTGTGGAAAAAAGTACTGAGACTAAACTTTTGACTGGCAGACATAGTGACAGTACATCCAGTTGTACTTTGTCAGGATGCTAACAGATGTGTCTTTTTCTCCTCCATGCCACCCAACTTTGGAACTCTCTATAGAGAGTAAGTCTGACGAGTCATTTGGCAGTTGCCTGTATTGAACCCTGTTTGGATGGAAATCTGCTTCATTAATCAGTTTGGATAACAAATTACCAATACATAGCCTAATACTTACTAATCTGATCTGGTGACATGTAACATACTGCAGAAATCACCCAGTGACATGTAGAAATGGTCCCTACACACCATTAACTATGTGATGGTTGTTTTCTAATATGTCTGGACGATTGAAATGTAACTGGTGATTGGGAATGAAGCTATGGGCTGCTGTAACGATAAGTGAATAACCACTAACTTCACTGTGGGAACTAATGCTACACTCACATGATCCATCTCAAACAGATCTTACTCCTGAAAATAAACTGAAATGCCGAATATGCTTATATGTGCATGTGCGTGGATGTGCGTGAGCAGTGCAGAAGTTGGTGAACAGGAAAAGTGCATTTTTATGTAAGCTGTACTGTGTTTGTGTGTTTAGGTGTTTAGTATGTTCTTGGAGACGCTGGTAGACTTCATCCAGGTTCATAAGGATGACCTGCAGGACTGGTTGTTTGTCCTGCTCACACAGCTGCTGAAGAAGATGGGAGCCGACTTGCTGGGCTCTGTACAGGCCAAAGTTCAGAGAGCCCTGGATGTCACACGGTGAGTTTTGGCATTCTGTAGCTGGTCAATCTACATAGGTCTGTGTTGTTTCTGAAGTGAGTACAAATTTCATTTCTAACCCCAAGCCATATAAGATGAAACAAAAAATACATATATGTTCATTTTTTCCTGTCATAAATAACTTACAATATCTGAAATGAAGGGTTCTTCGTAATGTTGTGCAATTAGGGAGGTTAAAAAAACTGTAATACTGTAAATCTAATCAATAAGTGGCATGTGTAATTGCCCTGAAAATCTATGTGAATTGTAATACAGCATCAGAATAAAAAGTTTCATAATATAAAACAAAATGAGCAAACTGCCCATTGGCACATTCCCCGCTTTACAGCAAAATTATTATAGCAAGTTTATTACACACAACTCCTACGCACCTGATTCGCACCTGAAAGAAATCTTAACATGAGGAAAAATGGTGAATGTTGCACATTCTCATAATTCACTCACTTGGAACTCAGGTTTACAGGTAGTTATAATTTGCTGTTGTAATGACTATTGGCAATATTGCAACACTACTACACAAAAAATGTTGATTCCTCTTTGTATGTGTGTTACATGGCACCACATAGCATAGTTTTTTCATTCTCTTTCAATTAGTTCACTGTCAAACTTCCTTCAGATTACTGTTTGTTGCAGTTATATACAGTGCTATGAAAACGTGTTTGCCCCCTTCCTGATTTGTCACACTTGAATGTTTCAGATCATCAAACAAATTTATACAATACATTTAAGAAAACGCAAGTAAACACAAACTGCAGTTTTAAATGAAGGTTTTTATTTTTAAGTGAAAAAAGAAACCAAACCTACATGGCCCTGTGTGGAAAAAGTGCGCCCCTCGCCCCGTTAAAACAAAAATTACCTGTGGTTTATCATATCTTTGGAAAGCTGACTTCAATTTCTCTAGCCACACCCAGGCCTGATTACTGCCACACCTGTTCTCAATCAAGAAATCACTTAAATAGGACCTGCCTGAGAAAGTGAAGTGGACCAAATGATCCTCAAAAGCTAGACACCATGCTGCGATCCAAAGAAACAAAGTAATTGAGATCTATCAGTCTGGAAAATGTTATAAAGACATTTCTAAAGCTTTGGGACTCCACCAAACCACAGTGAGAGCCATTATCCACAAATGGTGAAAACATGGAACAGTGGTGAACCTTCCCAGTAGTGGCCCGCATACCATAATTACCCCAAATAGTGCAGCAACATCTCATCCAAGAGGTCACAAAAGCCCCACAATAACATCCAAAGAACTGAAGGCCTCCACCATAAGGGAGAGACCAGGCAAAAATGTCCTTCATGGCAGAGTTCCAAGATGAAAACCACTGCTGACCAAAAAGAACATAAAGGTTCATCTCAGTTTTGCCAGAAAACATCTTGATGATTCCCAAAACTATTGGGAAAATACTCTGTGGACTGATGAGAAAAAAATTGAACATTTTTGGAAGAACAAGTGTGGACATTATTTAAAAAAAAAAAAAAAAAAAAATCAGGAAGGGGGTAAGCACTTTTTCACAGCATTGTCATTGCACAGGCTAATGTTACGATTGTGATGGTATTGTGATAAATTGCACAGCCCGATGAGGCAATAAAGGACAAAGTTGTTTGGATAAGTAGTTCTTGTCTTGATGAGGCCCAGTGTCAACCAGCGTGAAATGCAGCACACATCTGGTGGTGGGACATAGGTATACGCTGCAGAATTATTTAGTAATTCTCCAAAACTGATTGGACCAAATGTGCACAATGATTAAAAAAGATGTACCTTGTTTTAGTGTTTGTGGTGTGGAAAGGCCTAAACCATCACCATAAATCATTAGACTTTGGCGCACCACTCTATTAATGTTACAAATAACCCAGTTATACACTTTGATCAGTATTTACTGAATGTGTAAAGTTTCTGGGAGATGGGGAGAGAACTGATATTCCAATGGAAGTCTTACTGTGGTAACTTAATATTTGAATGTGACTGTCTCTATTTGTTCATTGTTCAGTCAGTATGTACATATGTGTTTATGACACTCATTGTGGATGTTCTTTCTTTTGCAGAGAGTCGTTTCCTAATGACCTCCAATTCACTATTCTCATGAGGTTCACTGTGGACCAGACACAGACCCCCAACCTCAAGGTAAAGACCTTCAGTTCAGTCTCAGGCTGAATGTGTCTATGCATTCATATGAAAAACAGGAGGCAGTGGGAGGGGATGATGGACATGAGGTTGGAAATCCAGAGACACTGCAACCATGGTAACTGCTGTACTGATATATGACCTCATGCCTGCACATGCTGGCTGTGCCCTGCCCCCGCCAAAACCCCACACCGTGACTCCTGGGCTGTGATCAGATAGCAACTGACATGACCTCAGACTGGCCACTCGGCTGGCTTTTTCTGCTCTGCTGCAGACTGGACACTCCTTTCGGCCTCTCTTCTTCTGCCTCTTTCTCTCCTTCATTTCATCTCTCCTCAACCAGGGCTCCCACAGACTCATTCTGATGAAACTGCTCTTGTACCCAGTTTTAGGTCTTTCATCCCTACTCTTTGTTGTTGCTGTGTTTTACCCTGCCTCCTCCACACCCTAGCTTCCTGACATTTCACCTACTTGTCATCACCTCATCCTTTCTTTTTAATCTACCTCTTGCCCTCAAACAAGATTAAGGTACAATGTCAACATGCTGTGGTTTCATCAGTCATTTTCCCACAGTTTTATATTTAAACATTGCTTTGTTTGCACATTTGAGTGCTGTAAATCAATCTGTTTTAGCTATGTTTCGTTTCACTTCAGCTGTCCTCTACCTTAGAGGCCCCTGGTTCTGCGCTCCTCTCTACCTACTAGTTTGGGCAGGAACAGCATTTTATCAGCAGCATAAAATCTATTTAATCTAGTCAAACCAACCCTCCAGCCCCCAGGGTGTCAATAAAATCTCAGTAGGCCAAAAAATGACTCTTTACTGCTATCATGTGGTCTTAGTTATTGTACTGTAAATTTTTTTAATTGGCATGACAGGTATTTTAGGATTTTCGCTCAGTTTCTGGAGGTTTAGCTTCTGTGATCACAGAGTGATGCTTATGGTATTTGGGGATCTAAAATTTTATATAGTGATCAAAAACTATTCTCATATCTTGGCGCTATACAAATAAAAATTGAATTGAATTGAATATCTTTGTAAATGTTTTGGTTAGAGCAGATAAGAATGAACACTCCCAAGTCTGAAAACAAAAAGTCGTCCATGGGTCCAACTACAACCATTAGATAATTTAAGTCATTTTAGTTTTTTTTTTTTTTTTTTTCAGCTCAGATTTCCAAATGGCTGGGGTGAGATTAAACCTTCTAATGCTGGGAAAGAGCCTGTTTTCAATCCTGGCTGAAGCTGCTTCCAACGTGTGAACTCCTCCTGAGCTCTCTGCTTCTTCCCTCCCTCCTCTCACCTGGCACTAATCCCTTTCCTTTCTTGTCTCCACCCCCAGCCCCCACCTACCCATGTCCTCGTCTCTCTGTCTTCTCCGTTTATTGACGCGGTGCTTCTCCTCTCTGTTTCTGAAGCCTGTACAGAGCTCGTGTTGCGGGCGAGGCAGGGGAGGGTCCGGGGTTAAATTGTTCCCCCCCAGAGCGCGGCGCCACGCCTGCTCTCTAGACGAGCAGGCCGCAGCCTGGAGCCAGTCCTCCCAGGTCAGTGCGCTCCGGGGGGAGCAATTCTGTGGCGCGCACGATGCTGCTAAGTGATATGGAGGAGGTTCTGAAGCACCTTGAGGTGCATATATAGAGAGGCGGAAAAGGAGAGAGAAATGGAGGAGAGTACAATCAGTACAGTGGAGTTTCGGAGGCTGCGGTGAATGTGTGCATTTATTGCTTCCTTTGTTTTCCCATTTGTCATCACTTTTCTTTCTGGTCGATAATCTGCCTTCACTGTTAAGCATGTTCATGAATGCACTGCAGTTTTCTCTCACTGATTCATCAGCTCATTTGATTTTCAGACCTACAAGAGATGCACAATCTGCTGTGGTTGTACATGTCCACTGTGAACACTGTTGGTCATTTTTCTTGTACGTTTGTCTGTGGTTGTGTTAGGCTGTGTGTGTACTTACAGGTGAATAGTGGCCATGTTATTTCTGTGTTATCAGCTCAGTTGTATTAATAGTTTTCATAAATCGGTGTGTTTCTGTAACAGGTAAAGGTGGCCATTCTGAAGTATATTGAGACGCTGACATTACAGATGGACGCTCCAGACTTCGTAAACTCCAGTGAGACTCGGCTGGCCGTTTCCCGTATCATCACATGGACGACTGAACCCAAGAGTTCTGATGTCAGAAAGGTACACAGGCCTAGATGTGACACCATTTAGATATTAATCGACTCCATGTCTTCTAAGCCAAATCAAGCTTTTCCACAATATTGGTAGGAAATTGTGAACATTAACACCGAGATACTGAGTGTTCTTGTTCATGTGTGCTCCAGGCGGCTCAGTCAGTGCTAATCGCACTGTTTCAGCTGAACACCCCAGAGTTCACCATGCTGCTGGCAGCTTTGCCCAAAACCTTTCAAGATGGCGCCACTAAACTGCTTCAAAACCACCTGAAGAACACTGGCAACGCAGCACAGGTAGACATAATACACACTAAGCCCTTTGGACAGTACTGTCAGAAAGAGTTCAGTCTTCCTACTGGTGCTACATGGTATTATACTGCCTCATTAATGGTATACTTCACATCCTCAGGCACCAATGGGAAGCCCCCTGACGCGTCACACCCCCAGATCTCCAGCCAGTTGGTCTAGCCCCGTCACTTCGCCCACCAACACCTCCCAGAACACCCCATCACCAAGGTACCACCAAAGATTCTATATAACAGATTATGTATGAAAATATACAGTTTTGTCTCACAGGTAATTGCAGTCAAAAGACTTGAACATCGTAAGGATGAAGGAAAGCAGACTGAAGTCTAAAGAAGATAATGCACTATGCAGCCTCATGCATTTCTAAAATCAATCGGTCCCAATCACATCAGTGTGATTGATGCATATTATATAATTTTTACCAGTTACCAGCAATAATCACACAGCCTCGATCTCAGTCGTTTCTGTTGTTGTTTGTGTTTAGTGCATTTGACTACGACACTGAGAACATGAACTCGGACGACATTTACAGCTCACTCAAAGGTGTCACTGAGGCCATCCAGAATTTCAGTGTCCGCAGCCAAGAGGACATGAACGACCCAGTCCAGCGGCGGGAGGGAGAAGAGGTGGGTCAACAAGGTCATGTTTGTTGGTTTGAGGAAATGTGACCTGTGAATGTGAAGGCTAATAGAGTATCACGTAGGCAGGTTTACAGCTGCTGCACATTTATTGTTTTTGAAAGAGTAGAGTTTTTTTCTGTTATTTACATTCACGTGTTCAGTTTAATCCAAAATCTAATATGATTTGTATTATTCAGTCATGGTCAGTGTTAATTTTGACAAGAAATTTTAAATGAGTTTTTGTCTGTCTTTTGACAAAAATTAATCTTAGTTTTAGTCAAGATTTAGTCATCTGATTTGTTTTCATTTTAGTTTAACTTTAGTCGATGAAAATAATAAGCAGTTTTAGTCAACTAAATCTATTACTGACTAAATCGACAAAAATTACTTATTTTTGATTACTTTTTTTTTTTTTTTTTCTAATTTATACTTGTGTAACTGAAGGAAATGACACCTGCTTTGTGGAACTTAACAGAACCCCTGTAATGTTTTGCTGGGATGTTTTTGCTTTATTTACATTTGGTTTACTGTCTTCATCAGTAACTAATGCAACTTGTTTCAAAATGTTTAAAGACTTATACTTTTACATTTAAATTGACTTTCAAGCAGTTGAAAGAAGTTGGCAGTGAGGTGGGTCAAATGTATTTCATCACTTTTTCCTAAATAAAAATGTCATGTAATGATAGTTTCACATGACATTAATCGAATAATAATATAACATTTTTGACAAGAAAAACATTATAAAATATACATAAATATCAGTATTTAATCACATGTTTGTATCATGACAGTAACATAACGTTCTGTGTCTCTGACGTGACGAAGGTGACACTTTATTTAACTAAACTCGCCCGTAAATCAGTTTGCCACATTTTAAGGTGACAACATTGGTGAACTGCATTTTTTATAGTTTTATTTTACACAATAAAACGAAATAAAGTCTAAATGAATTTACTTTGAGGAAATATCTGGGTGGTTACTCTGCAAATGTCTCTTCATATTTGTTGTGGTGTTCCCACAAATGACCGCTCCACATGCTTTACACTTGTCTTGTTTTCATCGTTGTCAAATGCGAAATGGTCACAGACATCCCCTTGTTTTTGACCCAGCCGTGAACATTTTCTCAGTCTTTTTATCATCGTCTCTTCGTCTGTTGTATCCTGAGAGCATGTTCAAAACAGTGGCAAGTTTCCCCTCACTGCTCAGTAAGGCACTCTGATAGGTTCTCTTCTCATACAGTCCCACCGCTTCCATTTTTCGAGTGGCTCTTTTTTCTTGTCCTCGTATCTTTCCCTCCGTTTTGATTGAATTTCGTTACTGTCTATTTTCATCTAGTCTTTTATTCATTGATGAAAATGTTGGTCAATTTTGTCATAGCTTTAGTCTGTTATTGACTTAATTTTTAGTTTTCGTTTCCTTTTCATTCACAAAAATATTTGTAATGAAAGCTATGACGAAAATTTGTCTTCAATGAAATTAACACTGCCCAAATGAATCGTGTCCATTTGATCTTGTTTTGGTGAATATTTTCAAAGACACAAAAATAAAAGCAGACATGTTTATAATACACTTACAAAGCGTCATATTCAGTATTTTTACAAGTATCTGTTAATTTTAATGTCATTATTGGATCAAATGACGTAGCCGCATTTATCATTTTTATTCCAAGCATGTCAATTTAAAATGGCGGTCACCAGTATTCTTGATTTCTAATACCAGTAATCACTCCCAGTCCTCACCATCACTGCGTCAGTTGAGTCCTACCACCTGCGTGCATGTACTGTGTGTGATGATGACACTGATCTGTGTCACTGCTCCCACTTCAGCCTGGGAACTGAGACATGAACAAGTGTTTATGGCTGATGTGTGTAAACCTAATCCCCCCACACTTAACTGATAAAACCCTGTTTATTGTTAAAAATGTCCCTGAGGAGTTATTCTCAGCCGGAACTCTGCTTTAATATTTTCACAAAGTGCTTGTCTGCATAGTGTGCTCATTCAATCCAAATTTATGACCTCAGGCGTTGTCAGGTCTTATTGCAGTCCCTCCCTTCACCCCCAGACCCTTTTTAGGACACGGTGTACTCTAGTGCAGAGGTATGATCTCTTGACATTTTCCCTGTAAGGAGCATCTGAAGTTAAACCCACCCTCATGTTGTCAGCCCGCCAATCACAGCACTCCCTGACACATCAACTACCACATAGAGCAGCTAGTGGTGTTATTGTAATTTATAAAGACCCTACTCACCCTGCTCCACTTCCTGGGAATCCATGTGTGCCCCTCCCACTGCTGGGTTATTTTTTTTAAAGTGTATATACAGTGGTGTGAAAGTGTTTTCCCCCTTCCTGGTTTCTTTTTTGCATATTTGTCACACTTAAATGTTTCAGATCATCCAAGAAATTTAAATATTAGACAAAGATAACACAAGTCAACCCAAAATGCAGTTTTTAAATGTTTTTTTTCTATTTTTAAGGGGGAAAAAAATCTAAACCTACATGGCCCAGTGTGAGAAAGTGCTTGCCCCCTAAACCTAATAACTGGTTGGGCCATCCTTAACAGCAACAGCTGCACTCAAGTGTTTGCAACAACTGACAGTGAGTCTTTTTCATCGCTGTAGAGGAATTTTGTCCCACTCATCTTTGCAGAATTGTTGTAACTCAGCCACATTGGAGGGTTTTCAAGCATGAACCCGGCACAGCATCTCAATGGGATTCAGGTCAGGATCTTGATTGGGTCACTCCAAAGTCTTCATTTTGTTTTTCTTAAACCATTCGGAGGTGGACTTGCTGGTGTGTTTTGGATCATTGTCCTGCTGCAGAACCCAAGTGCACTACAACTTGAGATCATCAACAGGTGGATGGACATTCTCCTTCAGTTTTTCTTGGTAGAAGCAGAATTCATGGTTCCATTTACCACAGCAATTCTTCCAGGTCCTGAAGCAGCAAAACAACCCCAGACCATCACTCCACCACCACCACCATATTTTACTGTTGGTATGATGTCCCTTTTCTGAAATGCTGTTACTTTTACACCAGATGGAACAGGACACACACCTTCCAAAAAGTTCAGCCTTTGTCTCGTCAGTCCGGAGTATTTTCCCAACAGTTTGGGGGATCATCAAGATGTTTTCTGGCAGAACTGAGCCTTTATGTTCCTTTTGGTCAGCAGTTGCACTTTTTCACACTGAGCCATGTAGGTTTTGATTTTTTACTCTTAAAATAAAAACCTTCATTTAAAAACTGCATTTTGTGTTGACTTGTGTTATCTTTGTCTAATATTTAAATTTGTTTGATGTGAAACATTTAAATATGACAGATATACCAAAAGTAAGAAATCAGGAATGTGGCAAACACTTTATCACACCACTGTATACCCATACTCAGCGTCTACCTCCACCCCTACAGGATTTTAAGTGTTAAATTGTTAGAGGCTGAGAGGAGGTGAAGTTTCAGAACAATCAGGGCTGGATGTGTGAAACATGACTGGGGAACCAGAACAGAGAATATACCCATACAACACCTCCACAGAAATATTTCAGGGTCTGAAAGGATTAGGTTGGGTTTTGTGGAGCTTCAAAATTAATATTATTTTAGGGTTCCTTAATATTTAGAATATCATCTTTGTTTTACTTTGCCATTATTCAGGAAACGGAAGCCCTGAAGTCTCTGCAAACCAATCTGATTGTTTAGAATAGAGCAATTATAGTTCAGTACTACAGCTGAAGAAGAGTTTGGTCGCAGTCACCTGATTAGATGGTGTTTGACATTTTTCTTTGTCATACTTTATTGTTTAGTACCACTATAATTATCTGGCGAAGAAAGTGGATATTGGTTCCACAATCCTACGTGTTCTGCTTATGTGTTGTGTTACTGCAATAGCTTGAAAGTGGCAAGAAATGAGAAGATGCAATAGCTCAAGCGTCTGAACTGAAACTTGAAAATGATGGTATAATTATCACTATCAGATCTCCATCTTATCACCTGAGATAAGTAGCACTACTGCAGGTAACGTGGAGACCGGGGGTTCTTAACCTTTTTTCTCCAATTCCCCACTTTTTAGTGAGCCAACTCTCCATTTCCCACCACAGCATCGGTCT
>JAQQAE010002995.1:0-21088 GCA_029823295.1 Pseudamia nigra | reverse complement strand
TACAGAAAATAATGAACTTTATCACAATATGCTAATTTTTTGAGAAGGACCTGTATATCCATCATCTTCTTGTCCTGGTTGGGGTCATGGGGGCAACAGCCGAAGCAGAGAAGCCAAGACTTCCCTCTCCAGCTCCTCTGGGGGGTCCCCCAGGCCAGCCGAGAGACATAGTCCCTCTGGCATGTTTAGGCCTACCCCAGGGCCTCCTCTCAGTTGGAGCTAGCTTTGGCAACTGGGGATGGGACCACCCAGGCCTCTGCCTTTGGTTGCCACCCAAACCACACGGCACCGGACCCTTATGACCCTTCCTGCAGGTGGTGGGCCCACAGGAAATTTTTCATCATAAGGGTCTTCTAAATTGCTCTTAGTCTGACCTGTCACCAGTCTGACCAATTTGCCGTGGGAGACCCTACCAGGGTGAACTGCCCCTGACAACATAGGATCACTCAGACACACAAACCCCCTCCACCATTACAGTATATATATTGCATAAAATTGTGCTTCATATTAAACTGGGCTTTATGAGATGTATAGACATATCTTGTGATCATGCATTCATACACAGGTTAATATATTCATGTTTTTATTTTAAACGTGAAAGGTACAGTGAGGAGGGGGTCATGCCACTGTCATGTCTAAACATACCTCGTCAACTGATACCAATGTCAGTATCAACAATGTCTGTCAACAGCATGATAATCATACATAAAAGCTGTTCAAATTTAATTTTTTATTTTAAACATAAATGTGGAAATGAAAATGAGTGATGGTCTATTATTGCCGCTGCCATAAATAACCATACCTTTTCTCCTGCATACAACAATAAGCTATTAAAATAATGGACAATAATCCCTTTCAACATTTCCATTAACATCCAGAGATGCCTGACTGAAAATTGTCAGACAGGAGACAACTGTCCCCACCATAAGAAAAAAAAGTAAATATAAGTTATTTAAGATATTTTAAAAATTATCTAATCAACCCAAGTTTTCACGACCCCTCTGCAGTAGCTCTGCGGATCCCCTGGAGGTCTTGGCTGTGTTTCAAACATGTTAAACAAAGAAACAAGATGCATATTGATAGTTAAAATAAATATCTAAAAATGAATATGTAATATGCGTGCATAATGAAGTCTAATGCACATATTGACCTACATTTCTTCTGTCACAAGTTGGAATGGATCACCCGCAGATGTTAAGGGTTAATTTTCATGGTTTCTGGATTTTCATATATGAACTGTTCAAAACATTTACTTTGTAACATCCAACATAATTTTTTCCATTAGGTATGACATGAACTCTTTGTAATTTTTCTCCATTTCTGCTGTGTCCCCTCTCACCAGTCTGGACAAGACTGTCACACAGCTCCTTGGCACCATCTAGTGGTGGCAGGAGAGAACTGCCTCTCCTTACAGCATCTGGCAGGTTTGTTTCATTCCATGAAAAGGAAGTTAGTGGGAAAATAAGGCAGGTCTGGGTCACAAACATCAGCTCATCATACAGTATATCCATGGACCGGAATGAACGTGCACAGAAATGAGTATGTTGTCCTGTAATGTGTTACTGAGTCCACACTAATGATTGATTAATTGATTGTTCAGTCTCACATGCAGCACTGTGTCGATAATCAATAGAAGGCATCACTATCGTAACACCGGGTGATGACACTGGGTGCATGTAACAGTCACATGGATATAACACACACCTCGACCACACTTCACAGGTCTGTAGTGACTGGTGGTTCACACACAATATGTTTACACCCATAGTAGTGAGTTGTCTGACAGTGACACGTAGCACAAAACTTATCTGACCGTGGGCTGATGGAGGTTGTCAGTCAGAGAATCATATCAGCCCCAGGCTTGACCTGTATTTGTTTTTCAGGTAGGTGAGTGAGGAAAATACACATTTGCAAAGATTTTAAAATTTGAGGAAAAAAACTGGAGGAATTGGGGGGTATTTAAATATATATATATATATATATAAATTGTCTAAACTAAAATTTTCACAATTATCCAGCAGTACCTCTGCGGACCGCCTAGGGGTCACGAACCCCCCGTTGAAGACCTCTGATGTAAATACTAACTATTGGAAACATAAAAGCAGTCAGGTGATTAATTTGGCAAAAAGACAAAGCAGCAACATTTTGAGTGAAAATCAGCAAACAAAGTTGAAAATAACATTATGCGTGTAATATTTATAAATGAAGCCATAATATGATGCTCTGTCATCTCCATTTGTGTGAATTATATTGTGGGAACAAGATAATTACTTAGCAAACAATATTTTAAGCAATATCACAATTTGGAACTTTAGGGCCTCCATATTATAACAAAAATGATCACAAAAAGTTCCTGAAAACAAATCCTCTCCTCTCCGTGTTGCTGATGTTTAATTATTTGTGTAAATCTTTCCTATTTCTCTTCTCACTGCATTGTTGTCTTTGCTTATTCCAGTGTTTATCTTCATGAGCACAAACAGCTGTTTGGAATAGTGACGACTTATCCAGCACATTTTAAATGTTGCTCCAATGTTGCTCTTGGTTAAAGTTGTATTTAGACCATGTACCCGACAGGCGAAGGACGTGAGACAGCTGCTCCTATAAATAACCTCAGTCCTCTTCACCTTCCACCAGAATGTGCGCCTCACCAGCATAACCAGGCCTGTCCTGGACAAATGAACAACACTCAAACAGACCGACACTGACCTGCTGAGCTGTCAATAACAACAGCTCATATCGCCTTCCAGGAAACTCAGAGAACAACAGAAGGTGGTAGGATGAAGTCTCTGCGATTCCTGGCTGCAGAAGGATTCGTTCGCTGTGGCCCAGCTGCTCTGGAGAACCTCAGTGCGGTGTCTTTTAATTTGTATCCAGTTCTCTTCAAGGCCTGTTTCCTCCATGAGCAGGCTGAGCTGCTGCATGCTCTGGTCCAGACATGGCCCCTGCCTCAACTTGACCTGCAAAGACTCCTGGGAAAAACAGGAGACTGTCAGATGGATCTCACCTCCCGCACCTGCCGTCTGTGCTTGGAGGCTGTTTTAACTGGACTGAAGGTACTGAAATAGTCTTAATGCAACTTGTGTGACAATATTATTGTCATACAGTTGGAGCTGGGGGGGGTAATCGTTATCATAATACATGGCCTTACTGTAAAATTATACGACTCAAAAAAGAAATGCAGCCTAGATGAACTTTATACTGTATCACCCTACAGGAAGTGAACTTTGTGAGATTCGATGTGTTTTGTGGCTGATTGTCAGTGTTTTGTTTCAGAGACAATCAGGGGTCAGAGAAGAAAAAAATAAAAAATAAAAAAAGAACAGTGTTAGAAGGAAAACACAAAAAAAATCAGCCAAATTTAAGGAAAATTAACAAAATAATCAAGAAAAAGAAGAAAACTCAAAATAAGAAATAAAATGAAGAAAAAGAAATAATGACACTGAATAAAACAGACAATGAAATAATTTAGAAGAAATTCATCAAGATGGTGCATAAAACCTTTAATGTCATTTTTGTAGACTGGACTGACTCGTTCCTTATCCTACTGTTATGACAGTCAGGTGGTTCACAGCTGCCCACGGCTGGAGAAACACAAACCATCATCCAACAGGCAATCAGAGGCCTTGGTCACTCGCATGGTGCCAAAGATGATTGTGTGTGTGTGTGTGTGTGTGTGTGTGTGTGTTCAGACTTGAGAATGTGGTACATGGAACCAACTGAATTACACAAACAAGTAAGATTGTTTGTGTTCCAGGTATCAAACCCACTGACTCCAACTACTCACCTGGAATCAAACCCTCACAGAATACGTTTGGGTTTTAATCACATCTTAAATGCGATTGTGCTTTGTTTGCTTTTAAGTCTGATTTCACCTGTAGAAATGATTGCATCTTTTGGGCAGTTTGTCTTGGTGTCTCCTTTATGTTCATCATGGTGTCTTTTATGTCATTTTTATCTTTTAACATCTTTTACATTGTTTCATCTGGTGTATTTGTTGTGTATTTTCTGTTGTTTAACATATAACTTAATATTATAATATAATAAACAATAAGAAGAATAATCCACAAATAACCACCTGGTTTCAGCTGACACTTATCATGATAATTACTGATATCCCCTCCTTGAATCACCACCTTATCATGGTTGTTGTAGGGTCTCCAAAGGCAAATTGGTCCTAGGTGACAGGTCAGACTGAGAGTGATTCAGAAGACCCTTATGACTGTGTCTTCCTGTGGGTCCACCACCTGCAGGAAGGGTCATAACGGTCTGGTGCTGTGTGTTTTGAGTGGCAGTTGAAGGCAGGGACCTGGGTGGTCCAATCCCCGGTTGCCAAAACTAACTCCAACTGGGAACTCCTGGGGGCCCTCCCAGAGAGGCTGGAGGAGGTGGCTGGGGAAAGGAAAGTCTTGGCCTCTCTGTCAGGCTGCTGCCCCCGTGACCCTGACCAGGATAAGTGGAAGATGATGGATGAATGGTTGAATTACTGACATAGAATCATTGACTAAACGTGTTGCTCTTACCTTGTTTTTTTAAAGGATTACGTGCTGAGTCCTCCAACAACCTACGCCAAGACTCTTCATCTGGTGGACCTGACATCTTTGAAGGATGTTGAGCACCAGGTTTGTCCCTGTGCATCCAGTCTAGGCCGGTGGGCAAGAACCTATCTCCTCACCAAAATGTGTTATGAGACCATGACGGCAATGCAAAATAGTGACGTGTCCATATCTGCCTTCGAAATCTCTATCAATGTCCAACTAAATGGCTTTGTCACAGGCCGCAGCTATGAACTGGTGGCTCAGGCCTTCCTTCTCCTCCGCCACTGTCCCCTGAAGCTGCGATTTGTCAGTTTTCGGGCCGATTCCCTCACTCTCAAGCAGCTGTTCTATGTTCTCAGACTAGCAGAGCCAGAGCACATTACAAAGCTGGAGGTGGTCCATAATGTGCCCCTGGAGGCACCACATCTGGAGGTGCTGCTGTCCAGGCTGGAGCTGCCTAGGCTGCAGTCTCTGACGCTGCCAGCAGGGGCTTTGGATGTGAGGAAGCTGGGATTGGATGAGGAGGACCTGTTGGCCACGATTGGCAGACTGCTGGCACAACTCCGCTGTCTGACTGAGCTCTATGTGGGCTTCTCCACACTGACTGGACACCTGCGCAGACTGCTCAGGTAAGTTTAAGTATAGAAAAATAAATATATATGTGTATAGAGATTGAGAGAGAGAGAGGATATGACCAATTTAATCTTGTCAGGGCAGAATAATTTAAGATTATTTAATTTGCTCATCCCACAATTTACAGGATTAGACACTGAAAAGCACAGAAAAGTCAAACACTTGACCCTGCTGCAGAATGTATGACCGCGTCACAAATACTTGCTCTCCTACTATTATTTTTTTATTCTAAGTGTATTACTAATATTAATTGTATATAATTGTATTCATCATTGCTTTAGCAAAACTATATGTAAGTGGTCCTGCAAATTAAGCATGTTGAAGTGAATTGAACTGAGCTGAAAAAAATATCACTGGGAAGTAAACAATGCCATAAAAGTTTTTATGCTTGGAAGAGGTGATATCAATAAAAAGGAAATGCAGATAAATGTAATGGAAACAGATTTAGTGACTAATTAAACATCTCCAAATGTGAAATAGTTCAATAGTTAATATTTATTTTGACTGATATTTCCTTACAGACTGTACAATCTCAACATATTGCATGTTGTGTCATTTTAGAGCTAATTAGCAAAAATCATTCAAAAACAATGTGATCTCAAATAGCCAATGTGAAAAGGTGATTTGTTATAGGATTTGTTACAAAAGGAGCATCCAAGAAGAGGGTTAGTCCTTTGGGAGGAAAGTTGGATGAAGGATGAAAGATGAAGGGTTTCCAGTTTTTCAATAAATGCATGAGAAACTATAGGTTTTAAAAATGACATTCTTCAAGATATGTTAAGAAGGGAAGTGAATATTTCTAATCATAGCAAAGTAGACAAAAAGATTCAATCAGTTTTGTTGAAATCAGTCGTCCTTCCAGCAGTATTAATTATATTAATCTTTCTGAGACTGACATAAAGTTAGGTGTGTGTGGGGACCATCTACATAGTGCAACAACAAGAGATGTCACAAATAATATTCAATAACTTAGCAATGAAGCGTTGTATGGACATGAAAATCATTACGTATACTTATTATCTCCTCATTGTGATACTGCACACCTTAGTTTTTAAAAAAGGAAATGAAGAGCAGAATTAATAACAAAAACTCCTGCACTTTATAGACAGTCTCCACAGACTTGCCTTTCTATGTCACATAGAGATCAATATAATTCAAACTGCTTAAAGCACAGCTAATTTCACCGAAACTCTGGTTGTATCTACCTTATTATGACAGAGAGAGGGATCATTTTAGTATGGGAAATTTAGACCCACTAACTGAGAACCACTAGATTATTTTTCTTCGTACCGTATGTACAGTACATGTAGTTTGTGTGAAAATCTCGTCTTCATATATGTACCGTGTATGAACATATTTGTGTGTATATGAATTATCTGACCTTCATGCATGCAGTTTGTATGAACCTCTTGTTTTCATGTACTGTACATTCTCTGTATTAAGGCCTTTTTTGTCCTGTTCATATTACATCGAATATACTACATATAAAAGTGGGTGTCTCTATTTTTCTACCAAGGAGTGGGTTCAATGCAAAATAAATTCTGGCAATGGATTCAGAACCATAACAAACCCCTAGTTTGACTCACAAGCAACTTAGGGCAAAAATAAACAATTTCAGTTTTTCATAGATTGGGAGATTAGCAGGTACCACGACTTTCAGCAGCTGTCACTGATTTTGCCATGGGAGTTGAATTTAAATCTTTTTATATGTGTTATTAGACATTTTTATAAGCACATTGATGAAGAAGAGTCTTGGTAAGGAATTTATTCCTGGACTTTTTCACATTTCCCTCACTATTTGTCTCTTAATGTGCGGCTTATAAGCTATTGATTGTTGAAGATCGAATATGTGAGTATCTGTTTACCTTTACCCAAGTTGGAAGATTTACCATATAGTGTTAATATACAACAACAATATTTTCAGCAACATTTAAATGTATATTTATGTTCTATTTATAAGTGGAATTCGCCATCAGCTGCCCACTTCGCCACGAGTGTCATCGTTAAGTCGCTGCACCTATGTGTGTAGGGTTTACGGATGGATGTCTGTTTGCATGTCACAAAGCAGCCGTTCACGCCAAGTTTGTTGTTTATAGATCCCATCATTTGCGTAAAATGCAAATTTTCAGCCTTGTTTTGTGCGTAAGCAAGCTTATAAATGAGGCCCTGGACCTGTCTCCCCCTGAAACTCCAGACTGTTGAACAACTGAAGACATACATCAAGCAAGAATGGGATAGAATTCCCCCTAAAGCTTCAGTCCCCAGTTCCTAAATGCTGAATAATTGTTGGTAAAAAAGGTTCCCACCTTTTGTGGAACATGTTGCAGGCTTCAAATTCAAAATAAGTGAACACTTTCAAAAAAGCAAACATTAAGAATCTTGCCTTTGTAGTGTGTTCAGTTGAATATAGGTTGGAAAGGATTTGCAAATCATTGTATTCTATTTTTATTTCAGTTTTACATAACGTCCCAACTTTACCGGAACTGGGGTTTGTACGTTGTTGCACTACTTGCCAGTGCCGTCTTTCACAGGCTGGTGAAAACCTTGCCATATTCACTTCAAAAAGCCTTGGCCTCTTTGGGATGTTATTTATTAGTCATGTTGTCCATCAATTTAAATTAATGGTGAAATCTTCCATCAGATGTGTTTCTTAAGTATGTCACAACTTTTCCAGTTTTTTTTTGCCACTGGCACAACGTTTTTCAACCATGGTGATGGCATCAAAGTGAAAATGGGCATTTGATTTTCAAATATCTCATTTTCAACATTTGATATGTTGTCTTTGTGTTCTTCAATTAAATATGGTGTTTTAACATTTTGCATATCATCCAATTATGTTTCTTATTTAACAAGGTTGTTGCTGTGTTTCTTATGATGTCGACTTGTGTCTCTTACATTGTTTTCATCCTGTTGCATCTACTGCATTATTCATCTTTTTTGTTATTTCTATCTTGTAGTTTTTTATATTAGTTTGTGATTTTGCATCATTTATCAGTTATTTCTATGTTTGTACACAAAATACCCGTTTTCTTTGATTTCCAATCAGGACCAGCATCAACCTTTAAAGTATACAGAAATAATGATTTGATGCCATATTATTGATGACTCATATGAAAATGTTTGTCCAGTCCCTACCTGGACCAGGTGGCATTTACCAGAAATCTGACCATGAAGAAATCATGTATAGATGACCTGATGGATTTAGGGTCACACAACTCATCACCTGATTCTGGGACTTCTTTGAGGATAAACCATGCATTTCTCATCTTAACATTTCTCGCACTGTTAAACTAAATTTCTTTTTCCGTTGTAGTCCCCTGGAGACGCCACTGCAGTGCTTGGAGTTGGCTAACTGCTGCCTGAACCTTGTAGACATGACATACTTGGCCAACAGCCTCCACGGCGAGTTCTTGGTCCGCCTGGACATCAGTGGACATGATGTCATTGGCTCTTTCTCGACCTCTTTCCACAAACTGCTCAGGCGGTCTTCAGCCACACTGGCGAGCCTCACTCTGGAAGAATGTGGAATAGAAGACGAGCAGATGGATCAGTTCACAACTGCCCTAGGTTTCTGTCAGGCCCTAGAAGAGCTCAAGTTCCTAGGAAATCCACTAACATCTTCAGCTCTACGGCGGATCTTCACTGTGCTGGCCACTGGATTTCCCAAGTTAAGGTACATAGAAGTGCCAGTCCCTCGTGACTGCTACCCTGAAGATGTGATGTATCCACTGGATGATTCAGTCCTGCTGCAGTACAACAGGGAGTTGTTCCAGGAGGTCAGAGGTCAGCTGATAAGGATCCTGGAAGGACCTGGGAAAGGCAGTGTAAAAGTGTGCACTCCACTCATGGGGGCCTATGATCCAGACATCAATGAAACAAGCAACGAGCTGGGAGTGTCCATGTTAAAGTCTTTCAACAGCGTCATTGGGACGTTTATTGGCACCATATCTAGTGTTAATGCCAGGAGGTCACAGAAAAATGAGTAAAGTGATACTAAACACTGAAATATGCTTTTTTTTCAGCTGTGAATAGAGTTAAATGACTCAAGTATGATGAAACACATCATTACTGGCGTTAACACATACATATCAACAAACATGTAAATATCTGTATTTTCTAGCTGAAAACATAGTAACTCGCCACTTCCTGTCTTAATGTTAAGACAGGAAATGACACCTCTATTCCCACCTCCATGATGAAATGTTTAAAAAAATGTTTCCACAAACACATTAAGGCATCATTACTGCATGGAAAAACCACAAAAAATCAACAAAAATAAGCAGGTGCATGAATCCAGACTTGCAGTGGAAACCAAGGGTGCTTCCAAACGTGGGCTGAATTTGATGGGTAGCGTATATATGTATTTGTCCCAACAACTAACAGTACTGCATAGTGAAAATAAATACATTTATTGGAGTAGAAATAAGTTATTTTCATTGTTGTTGAATCTGTGAATAATTTTTTCAATGGGTTCTTTCTACAACATATTAGGTGAAACTGTGAAAGTATTTTTCAAAGGCAACATGATAACTTTGATTCCTGACCCAAAAATATTCAGTTCATAGATCAGAGACAAGAATATGCACTTAAAAGATTTAGGATGCTATTAGATTTTTTTTCTTTTTACAACAAAAACTACTCAAACTGACTAATCAATCAACTGATTACTAAAATATAACTATTGATTAACCAATTGTTGCACCTTTAATTTATTGATATAAATATGGTATTTGGTACTGGCTATTCTTTATTATCATGAATTATCCTTTATTTATTCAGTAATAATCTAAAAATCCAAAACGTGAACAATAATCTGCAGTTAAAGTTGCCAAAACACAAAGTGGATTCTATTGTACGTATTAAGTAACATGACATAGGGTAAAATGTATTTTATTGTTGCCATGTTACCATATTAAGTAACATGACATAGGGTAAAATGTATTTTATTGTGGAGTTCTGCAACTAATTCATTTTCCTTCCTAGTTTTTTTTTTTTTTTACAATTTATTTAATCTCTTCATGAAACCCACTGAAACAGGGTTAAAGCTGGAGTCACTCTTGCATTTTCTCATTACTAGCTTCTGGTAATTGTGTTTGTAATTGAATTCTACATTTAACCTAGTATAACGTCATGTCACCAGATAAAGCTTAAGGTCAGCACTGTGAGAGTGGAGATGAGTACGCTGCATGTTCTGTAGATTAATTTCATTCCAGATTTGGCATCATCTCCGCAGAGGTTCATAGGCATGTGATGAGTTTAACTGGGAATGCCCCCTCTCCCATTACCTACATACTCTTTTAAACCTTGTACACTGCTGAATTTGTACATTAGATTTTACAAATTTACCATGTGCAAGTGCCACATTCTTATTCACAATAAAGAATTAATTCATAGTTCTTCTGATTGCATAAAATTAATGATGCTATTATCCATAAATGTATATTTCTTTAATCATCAGTTTTATACAGGTTTACATTTCATGTTAAATATTACAACAGGGAACAGTCGAGCACAGGGCTGATGATGACGATGAAAAGCCTGGACCAGTGTCATCTATTTCTTCATCCATTCTTCCCTTTCGTTCCTCTCCCGGATCACCTCCTGCAGATACGGCTTCAGATACCTGACATCCTGACGAGAAAGAACGAAAAAGAAATTCACCAAAGTTAATGTAATGGCGGCTGTACCACATCATTTTGAGGTCAATACACAAAAAACTTATTTTTCGCAAGTTGAATGACATCATTCCAAAAGTTTTTCAAAATAAACACAGCATGGCATTGCTGCATATTCATAATGACACCATTTCAGACCCCTTCCATTCATGAGATTTAGTGAGCAGAACTGGACTTGTTTTATGAAAATCAAACACGTTCCTGGTTCATTCACAAATTCTCTGATCTGTTAAATACAGAAGTGGCAGTCATACTGACTGATTAGAGAAAATACTTATCGATACTCACCACAAAGAAATCTGTATTCTGTTTACTCACTGTAAACACATGACTTTATAAACACAAACTCTATAAACACAAAGCTGTGCATAATGGATGCACAGAGTTTCTGGAGTATGAGATCACATTTAAGCAGACATTAAACCAATTCAAGATAGGAACTTTCATATCACCAAGACTTTAAGTTCATATCAAAGTACATACCTCTTCAAATTTGGTCCACTGGTCTTTTGGGAGGATCTGCATCTTCATAGACAGATCCAGGGCTCTCTTGATTCTGAACATCCTATCATTGTACACGTTCTCTGGAAGCCTCCTCACTGCCTCTTTCACATCTGCATCCTCATCGAGTGTGTCATCAAGCATTAAACCTAACACAAAAAGGAACAGTGAAATTAGTAAAATATTCAAAATACAATGACAATACAGCTCAACAATATGTTCAGAAATGTATCAGCCAATTTCAGTCAATAAATATCACAATGAATTCAAAAACTATTACTTCTGGACAGTTCAAAGGCTGACACAGCAAAATTAAAGATACAGTAACTCCTAATTATGAGATACATTATTAAGTACTAATTAGAAAAGTTAAGGCTCTCAGTAGGCCTGCCCATCCTACAGATGTCAGATTTAATCTGATTTTATTTCTTCTCAGACTGAGACATGGGGAAGTAGTAATATTTCTTAGCAAGGAAGGCATTAATATTAGTATATAACACGATGAAGATGACTCCAAAAATCGCTGGATTTTTCCAGGAGGAAGACTACTCTGGTCTGCTAGCAGTCACTCTCTTCCTACAGGTGCAGCCAGACCAGTACAGGATATAAATTATCTCATTTAAAATGCATCCAAGCCAGTGTTCTGACATTTTAGCATAACCTGGAATGATGCACATGAAATATAAGAAACAACATCCAATTCAAATGTGCACAATTCCACACTTCCTAAATACTACAAAAATAGCTGTTCATTATGTAACTGAGTGGCAATGAAGTCATCACAGACGTGTCATAATTACGTTACACGTATATCATAATTAAGATATTTATAAGTCGTTATTATGATATCCATGAGCCGCAGTGACGACATTCGATATCATGTCATTACAATAGTGACAATACGCTTCCATACAAAAGGCATGGATGTTACTGTGGTCAAGCCAGCCTCCACTTGGAAAATCCTGGTCAAGCAAACCCTCGCGCTATTTTGCGGTTCGCAAATATATGGGTTATTCCTGAATGGAAAGTGTGAGTACTGATTTCAAAGTAAAAGTCAGTCTTAGCAACATGATGCACTTACTTCACAAATGAAAAATAATTTTAAAAAATGAAAAAGTAACAATACATACACAATATAATAAACAAATAAGTGGAAATTAAAGGTTCCACTGTTGCACCATGGAAAAGTGTCAAAGTGCCTATTTCGAGAACCTTTAAAAAACTTTCCATAATTCCTCATAAGTTCTGATTGATTTGACTTTAGTCCAACTCATATTACACATAAATATAAGGATCAAGACAGATTTACTGTGCATTTTGGAGAAATCACAAATTAAAGGTCTCACCATTTCACAACCAAAAGTCTGTAATAATCTTCCGTTGGTATTCGCTCATATTGGACATTTTTAACACTTACACTATTTATTTTACACTGTCAGGGCCCTCAATACCATGTGGATCCATATGCAACCACAACAGTTTGACACCTCCTCCTCATGCTGGTCACCAGCCTGATGACATTATCATCCAGGAGCATGGAGTCAGAGCCCAGATTCTGGAGCTATGGGATGGCCACAGGCTCTGAAATCTCATTCTGATCTCTCTCTGCTTTCAGTGATGACAAGATGCTGCTCCCAGTGAAAGAGGTCATGTAATCTGTGCAGCAGTCTGCAGAGCAATGCAGGGGATTCTGGACCCTCTTTTGGGCGGTGCCACCCACAGGCCTTGCTGTGTTGCTTATTCCACTAAAAGCGCAATACTTCAAAGATGTACCTTGTTCTAATGGGGACTAATCACATTTACAACAATATAATGGATGGATGGATAAAATTTCAATACAAAATGGAATTATTAAATGAGAGAAATAATTGAATTAAGGATAGCAAATTCTTTTAGTTTATATCTGCTTGCATGTTAATCTGAATGGTCTTTAACACTAAATTCCTGCAAAAATAAATGTACTTCTATGTTAAATCATTGTTTTTTATGTTTTATTAAAACAGTGTTTTTTATGGTAAATATTTCAATTTTATTGTAAAATACCAATTTTAAAACTCCAACAATCCAAATATAACTTTACCATAATAATGAAGAAAAATTAACCCGAGCACCTGTGTAATGGTCCAAAATGGTGTTTTTGTGCATTTCTCAACTTTCCCAGTCTTTAGTTGCCAGCTTCCAACTCAAATAGGTGAATATTTGCACAAAAAGGTAATGAACTTTATCAGTTTGAACAATAAGTATCTTTTCTTAGTAGTGTATTCAATTGAGTACAGGTTAAAAAGTATTTGCAAATCATTGTATTCTGTTTTCATTTGTTTCACAGAACCTCCCATATTCATTGAAATCTGTAATTATATATATTTAATTTACATAAAAAAATACCAATCCTGTTTTCTTGTTCTGGGTAAGTGGATGATTATTTTGTGTTCAGACCCTGATATTTCTGTGTCATATCTACTGACAGGTTATGCCATAAACATAACCATTTCTGCAAGAAATTCAAAATAGAATATTTTTCATAAAAAACCGAGACACTGATTTGCACAGATAACACCAGGGGCAATACCGGCTTAACATTTAAACCACCAGATAAGTTTATCTCAGTTTAGACTGACCAACAACCCAGAATACCTTCAATTAAAGTGTGGTGTGAAAACCATGTCCTTCCTTTCCAGTAGCTAACTGACCGGGTTGTTCACGCAGGATGTCATCCTACAAGGTCCTAGGTATAATTTCTGGTGCACAAACTTTTTTAATTTTGAAATCAGTACTCACACCTTCCATACCGTAATACCTGTACAGTTGCGCCCTCAAAATAGCGTGAGGGTTGGCTCAGCTGAAGACTGTTACATCCACAGTGTAACAGGAGCGTTCCCACAGGTTTTTCCTCTACACACCCATTATTTCTTATTCACTGTGTGTAAATGGGGTGTAATTATAATTTAAATCTTAATTTATTTGCACTGGCGCTCTATTGTTTATACAGTATTATATTTATTCTCCGTGTCAACACTGTATGCTGCTGTTACAAAGGAATTTCCCCAGTGTGGGATAAATAGTCTACCTTATCTTTTCTTAACCACTGTTTTCCGAGTGGAGGCTGGCTTGACCGCAGTTGGATGTTGGTAGTAAGAAAATGTACCAAAAGTGCCATTGGAAAAGTATGTATGAATTTCATAATTTAAAAAAAATACAAGTATTTACTACTTGCCAGGTCTTTTGTAGCACTATTTTGCAGTAGAGCGGTATAAGACGTCTTGGATCTTACCCATCTTGTTGAAGCCACACAGGTTGTAGTACCATTTCCGCATCCCCAGCAGAAACCTGCCTGACGCGACTGTGAGGACAAAGGCATATGGTTAATTATGCTGAGATTTGATTAATACACACCATCGGCCAGATTACAACGAAAACATCACTGCGCTGTCTGAAAGCAGGCGGTGAGACACACATTAAACGCACATTTCCGTAGTAACGTCACGGCTGTATTATGGCTAAGATCAGATGACATCCATGTTCGACTTCCAGTAAAACAGCTAGACATTGTTATGAAGCGTGACACAGCAAAGGGAAACAGTAAAACCGCCGTCCGTGTAAAATAAACATAAAGAAACAGAATAGAGACAATCACTGAAGCACAGTTTTAAAGCTAAAGGGTGTTAGCATTAGCACAGGGACAAAAAGGGCAAACACGAGTCCACATGAAGGTGCATTGAACTGGACTAATAACACCGTGCATTCATTCATTCATTCACACATGACGTGGTGTGGGCTGAATAAATAACGGCAACGTGAAATGCAGCCTTGTCGTCAGGTTTTAAAGTCACTTATCACCAATCGGTGGCATTAACGTACCTGGTGCCCTCGACGCCATGTTGTCAATCTGACAAACAACCGCAATGCTTCATGGGTAAGAGTGATTCAGGCAAATGGGAAATTGCGCAACTTGTGGTTGGATGTGAATGAATAAGACAAATATTCAATACGAGTTGAATAAAAATTCAGAAAAAAAAACATATCAATAGAACGCTTCATGTGACTCAAGCCACTGCCTTATTATTTTTATTTATTTATTCGAACCTAATTTTAAAACAAAGGAAAATACAAATCATGAACAAAAATCAGTCCCTTTAAAGTTCGAAAAGGGCTTTGGAAGAAGTAAAAAACTTCTTAAAATTCACTTCAGCCCCTTGAATTCCGAATGGGTTGTACATTTAAGTTCAAGTATTTTAAAGTTGAAAATGTTACTTAACCTTGAGAATAATTTGTCATTTAGACTTTAAAGGTTGCTGAAGCTTAAAAATAAGGAAGGAAGGAAGGTAGACAGACAGTTTATTGATCATAAAAAGGAAAATCACAGAAGGTAGTTGAAGTGAAAAATCATCCTGAAATAAGTTCAAGTTGAAACTCTGAGGTGAGCTAAGTTTAAAAAAAAAAACTAAAGGTACAAGTTTGTTAGGTATTACATTTAAGAAGATTTCAGTTTTAACACTTTGAGTATTCCCCAAACTTGACTGTGAGATTTTGGTTGTTTTTGAAACTGTTATTTATTTTTAAAAATCTTATCTCAGTCATTCTTAATATTAAGCTTTTGTTGGTTCCATAAGCCTTTTACTTTGAAAATGTAGATACCCCTTTGTGGGGATTCTGACTTTTATTTTGAAAATCTGGGCCACCCTCATGCTTGTCTGCCAGCTGTGGCTGAGATGCAGAGGCTTTTATTTTGATAGTCTGGGTATTCTTCACACTTGTCTGTCAGTTGTTATTTTTGAATTTCTTGGGTTACGAGGAGGAAATGAAGCAAATTTTTGTACTGGCTCATGAGCAAAAACTTGGGTTGCAAGTAAAATTGTTCACCAAGGAACTCCAGACGCTGTAACAACAGGAGGTTCAGCAGCGGAGAGGAGAACGAGGAGGTCACAACAACAGCACAGATTAAGGAGATGTTGTAGCACTATGGACTGTTCTGGGGGTTCATAGAAAAAAAAAACACCCTGCCTACAGCCATGTCTCCAAGGTAACGTGTAATTATATCATTTTTAGAACTAATTTCATGTGTTCCTTTTCAGATAATTAACATAACTTCCTTTTCAGATAATAGTAATAAATAAACATTATTTTCCAGATACCTTACGTGCACGAACAGGTGTGTATGTACGGGAGTTTTCTTGGGTCATGGAATGAATTAATTGTACATGAATTCTTATGGGAAAACTGGTCCCAGAGTGATGGTGGACCTACCGGAGGAGGTATGTCAGGGGTCTTAACAGTAAGCTCATGCTAACCACTGGCTTACTGCTGCGGTAAAACAGTGTTATTACTGTAAGCACTTACCCACAACTACAGCTGAACGTATTCACAGGCAAAACATGCTCTGCTGAATTCGCTTAGTGCTCTGCTTCGTTAGTAACATCCTACTAACAAAGCAAACAGTTAAAGATGGACCACCTGAACACTTGTTAGAAGGTCAATGTCCACTGGTGAAAACTGATGTAAGACTAGAACTGGACTTCTGGTATATTTGGGACAAATGAATAAAAACTTATAAAACAATCAAGAAAATCAAAATGCAGAAAATCGGGAAAGTGAATTGAAAAGAAATGATCAAGAAATAAAAAAATAATAACACACATTGCATTCAAAGAGTCTGATTCTGTCCAAATGGTATTTTATATCATATTTGCTCATCACAAGTGGCGAAACAGTTGGGGGCAGGTGGAGGGGCGGTTGCTAAGCTAAACTTGCCAATCATTCCGGTTGCTATTGCAGCTGCCATGCAAATCATTCTCGTTGCCGTGCTTGCAACAGGTGAAGGCTCGCATTAAAATCCATTGAGATTATTGGGCTCAAACAGGCTATTTTTTTCAAACGTGATACCTCACGTCACCAAATTCTTGGCACCACCAGTACCACAAAGATCAGCTGAACGTCTCAATTTTGTCTTTATGAGCAGCCATGTTCAAGCCATCATGTCGACAAACCAGATATGTGGGCTCAGATGATGTGGGATTATGAAACCAATACCCACTTTTTTGGCAGATCATTAAATACTCTTGAGTACAAATATCTCAAAAATAGCATAAGGGCACTACTTGATTAGTCCACCGAAAAAAATGCTCATCAGTAGTAAGACAGATTTTTGAGAAATCATTGGCCAAACTTCCAGCCAATCAGCAGTAGATAATACAGGAGCAACGGTTCTAGCAAAGTATACATTTATTGAACATTGTAATTGCAAACAAATAACACATTTTATTTCAAACCTAGTATTCTTCAATATCAACTGGTAATAGTTCAGAGTGTCTTCTGAAACAAATAAAAATCTTCCAGTGTGGCCAAAGCTAACTCAGTGCAAAAGATTTCATCCGGTAAGGACACCAAGCGATGCAGAGAGATGTAGTTAGGCTGTGTTGGATCATACTGAGCTTTTCCGAGGTACTGGAGGAACAGATGTCGCTCTCTAATGCGCAAGTACTTGGTATTGAGAACCTAAAAGACAACATATAAGATGTTCATGTTAATGAAAGCTAATGGAATCAGATTAACACTACATTGGTATAAACTCAACATATGAAAAAAAACAGGACAAACTACCTGTGGGAACTTGACAATCAAATGGTGGGGCACCTTCATGGAGTTGTGGAGGAAGTCAAATAGTTGTGTTAACTTCTTCTTATTGGCAGTCAGAACTTTGGGGACAGCAATGACTATGTGCTGAATCTCATTCTTCTTGAAGCCAAAGTCTATTTCAAATGCCTGTGCATAGAGAAACATACAGACAAAAAGTATGACCTAAATTATTATTATAATTAACCCTGAGAACATTTTTTTTGTTATTTAAATACCTTCAGATTTTCTTTAACAGGCTCCAAACTACCACACAGCAACCTGGGTAGTCGAGCTACAATATTCCGTGTCTGGGGGGAAAAAAATGACATGTTATTGTTGCATGTATCCACATTTTCAAAGCTGTTTTGAATGAAAAGAGAATCTCACATTCAAAGTAACCACCTTTAAACAACAATCCCATATTTTTGGTGCTACTGTATTTTTATTATTTTGCACACACACACACACACACACAGCCTACTTTTAACACATAAGACAGGAATATTCAGGTGGATGATGCAAAAAGCGTGAGTGTAATAGAGAATGATAACAGTTTGGAGACAGAGAACCGTCTGATAGTGGCTTAAATGTAAGACTTTTTAACATCACTCAACCAGAGTAAGCTTGACAGTAAATCAGTAGTATCCACCTTTTTTACTGTACATATAGCTCATAACGTATTTTACTGTTATTAATATGTGAAAAATAAGATGCTTAAAACTTGAAATTAAACTTATTTTAAATTTTCATTTAATACTTGTGTTGTTGGTTTATTGCTTGTTAACAAAACAAGCACTGAACCAACAGAATTAATGAAAAATTAACAAGATTTGTTTCTTAATTTACTTGTTCAAACAAAAATGACCAAGATATTCTACAAATTCATCAAATGTAAAAAAAAAATTCCACAAAATGAACAAAAACCGAACAAAATGAACAAAGTGATCAAAATAACAAAAAAAAAAAACCAAAATCACCAAAAACTGACCAAAATATTCCACCAAATAAACAAATCTACATTTCCTACCAAGTCCAACATAAAAAAGACATACATTAACTGCGGTTGCAGCTTTGATGCAGAAAAATGTGGACATTAGATCAAATGGTTGTGACAGTTGAGACCTGACAAATTTAAGCCTTTTTAATGAACTTTAAAGTCTTATTTTTGTAAAATTGAACTTAAGACATTTAAAACTTTTTAAGGACATGCAGATGCCCTAGAAAGAGACAGTGACAGCTCAGAGCTGTTCAGGGCTTGAACAGATTCTCAAGTAACACCAACATGCAGTTGGTTTTTAAAAAAATTCAAAAAAATTAATGGCTTATGTGGACTTGGTGAACTGATGCTGTTCTTTGGGATGATTAGAGACACAGACAGACGATGTCCAACTGGATCCAATCTCCTAATTTACTGTCCTGATGCACACTGGAATGCAATTATCAACGACATTGGCATTTCTGAAAATGACCTATCAAACAGTACTCCTTCGCGACCTTACCCCAGTAGGAGAATGAAGTTATAGATATTGTTAATAAATGCAAAAATAAGGTATCCACTGATTGTGATGAACTTGTATGAAAACAGTAAAACGGTTAATCAAGAGACTCACTAAACTCACATCTGTAACCTGCCATTCCAAATGAACAAATTAGAACAATATGGGATTTGAGGGATAGTTTTTAATTGGTTGAAAAGTTATTTGAAATGTAGGCAACAATTTGTGATGATAGCAATCCCACTATTGCCCACTATGTTGAAATGGAGTTCAAGGGTAGAATCAAATAAGTTGTTTTTTTTTTTACTTCCTCCTACTCCCTTTCATACATGTAAGAAAAGCTCTAGCAACTATATTTTATGTTTTGTGTTTTCTTCTTTGTCTACTGGCACTGTCTAATATTTTTTTTGTTTTCTTTTACTGTGCTTTACGTATTGGAAATGAAGACTAACATTACATTACATTAATCCACTGTTCGATCATCCACACTGATCTAGAGCTGTTTCCAGGTGTAAGATGGTGGATGGTTTTGTCATGAAAGGTGGAGAGATGTCCAGTGTCTACTGTTTCATGCAGCCCTACGGGAGTGAACACAACCTGGGCAGGAGCCTTCAGAGTGGTCTTGCATTGTCCAGGCTCCATCCACGCGACAAAAGCAAGGAAGGAAATGAGAGGGCGACAATTTGTCCTCACTGTATATTTTGTGTTGGGACTTATCGTCACTAATTAGATAACTGGTGGTGATGACGATGTTTTAAAAAATGCAAAAAAAAAAATGGACTTGTGCAAATGGTTTAAGACAGAAACATGGTTCAGCTCTTGAATATGACTCATACTCATCATGTAAAGATACTTACATTGAGACCACTGAGAGTGAGCTGCTGCTGGTAGAAACCCAGTCTGTTGTCCAGCCTCTTCACACTGAAGTTGAGCAGATAAGGTGCTCTGGAAACCATGGACGCCACAGTCTCAGAACTGAAGTGCTTCAACTTAAGATAGTTCACCCTTTGCAGACAAAAAAAAAAAACACATGTGACTTATATTCTTAATGTGAAAATGTTATCACTGTTGCCTCCTCCTCACCTGTCCTCGAGGTTTTCCAAACTCTCAGTGAATATGAAAGGGTTGTGTGTGATGATGTAGCCAAGACGACACTCTTCCACCCCGATGTCTTTGAGGAACAGCAGCCTTGGAACCACATCTGTTTCAAAATTCAGTCTCAGCAACATAGAGCCAACATTAGGCCTTTGCTCTAGTTTCCACAGATTCACACCTGTCAGAGAGCATGAAAAGAGTAAATAGCTGTAAATTTTTTCTTTAGTTTAATGCTTATTGCACGTACATATGAAATAAGGAAGAACACTTAATGAAAAAAACGGTTGAATGCTGTAGAGGACAGGATATAATAAAATAATACCTTCCATACATAAATATCTACAGGTCTTTTGTTACCATTCATGTTATCCGTCTCTTCAATTTGTCACCAATTTTCCTCCTGCGGTCACGTCCAGGGAGGTTGGCCACAGTCTTGTGGATCTTAAATTTCTGAATAATATGTACAACTGTCGTCACAGGAACATCAAGCTGCTTGGAGATGGTCTTATAGCCTTTACCTTTAACATGCTTGTCTATAATT
>JAQQAE010002994.1:0-21089 GCA_029823295.1 Pseudamia nigra | reverse complement strand
AAGTGCAGAAAATTATTGCACAATTCAGGTGATGCATCCAAGCAGGCAGCCTGTGGGGCGTTTAGAACGGAGTCTAAGGTGTTAAATAGTACGCGTGGGTTATGACAATTTGAAGAGATGATATTAGCATAGTGCTCCCTTTTGAAAATGAGTAAAAGTGAACAAAGTGAGCTACAACACTGGTAAAAGAACAAGTTAATGGAGAACATTAATAAAGTAACAAAAATCAATATAAGTAATAAATAAATTCTCACTCTCTATTTGAGTTGTTTTTATGAGATACTTTACTTTTACTCAAGTACTGATGTTTATGAGTACTTCTACTTGAGTCACTAGAATTAGACAGTAACAGTACTTTTACTTGAGTACTGTTTCATAGTACTCTGTCTACCACTGACCACTACAGACAAAAACCCATATAAACTGTAGTTAAGTAAATGTCATAGTTAATATATGGAACCATTAGCATTAAAGGTTTCATGTCTTAACAATGACATTTACTTAAGTACCATTTATATGTATCTGTGTAAGACTTACATAAAAGTGCTGTGAAAGTAATATGTTGATGTACATGTTTTTTGTTTCTTTACTTTGTTTTGTTGAGGCTCTCTGAATAACTCTACCACACTCTGATTTCATTGAGGTGTTATATTTGCCCACTTTTCATCAGAAAACGCTCTGATTTGCTGAACTACAGATCATTCCCAATATACATGGTCAGTTTTCAAGTTCATATTATCCAGGCTTTTATTTTACATCATAGACTTCATATAAACCTCAAAATCCAATAAACCAACTTTAATTGGATTTCTTGGATTTTTCATATTTGTGTTTGTAACCTGTGTTCTGAATGTAACTCACTCATAGACTGTATATATTATGGAAAAAGTGACATCACTCATTGGTTTCTGAAGGGCCGTTTTGAGGCTAGTCGACTTGTCATTGGCCTCAGTGAACAGCCCCGGTCATTGCCCCTTGAACTCACTGAAAACTACTTGACGTCTGTCAGCTGACATTAGCTCCGCCTCCTGATTCACCTTCTGACGGTGGTCAGCTGATGTTAGCTCCCTCTTCTGATTCGCTGTTGCTTTGGGAAAAAGAAGCCCTTAAGGGCAGAAGGAGAAGGGGGCGGCTCCGACTGTGGCTGGTGGCAGATGGCGTCTCGAGGCAGAGAGATGCATTTTTCATCATCAACATGGTTGAATGAATGACACTTTATTTATAGAGCACTTTACAACAACAAGATGGTTAAGGGAAATCTAACTGCGCGGTAAGCTCCTTTTATCTAAGAAGGAAGTTACGATATAAATTGTTGTGGCTAATTCAATTATTTTAATGAGGAAAGAGAAATTGCGTGGTGAGTAGAAATCGATTGTAGAAAACGGGAGTTTTATGAACATTTGTCATTTATTATGTTTATTTCGTTACTGTTTGGTAAGAATTGCCCATCATTTACTTTTGAATATGTTGCCTTAAATTGAGCTTGTTTTCAGCTATCGGAAACAGCTACCGGAAACAGCTTTCCGATAGCTGTGTCCATTTATTGTACTTTTGTATTTGTTTGGCAGTAAATGCTAGACCGGAAGCGTCTGTGCACTCCATGCTTTGTAGCTATAACTGACTGATTATAAATTGAAATATGGTACAGATTATTGTTGTACAGACAATTGATGAATTATATGTCGTTAATTTTATTAACGTATTGAATTGAAATGTGAATAATGAATCATGTTGACTCTGCAGGTCAGGTTTTTTTTTGTACTCCATGAATGGACTCCTTCTATCAGAAGAACTGGTAGGATTGTTTTTCCCCCATATGTCTGTGGATTATGGTCTAAAAGGATTTACACATAAAGACTAAACTAATCATCAACTTAATGAACCCCAGATCATCAATGGAACTTTAAAAACTGATCTTTGGGAAAAACCTTGCAAGGAAAAAACTGAACTGATTATTAATGAACTTCTAAAGGAACCTACTACAAGGACCCTCTGAACTCCAAAACCCTATGCACAAACTCCTTCATTTTAACTCCCGGTCAATATGTATAAAATGTGCATTTGCCACCACCCCCCCCAAAAAAATTAAAGTTTAAAATTAACAAAAAAATCCAAACTTGTTCATAGTTAATATTTTTCTTCAATTCTGTCTTATTTATTAAATTTCTCAGTTGTTTTGTTCATTTTCTTCATTCCGTGTATAATTTTGTCCTCAGTTTTGTTCATTTTCCGAACTGCTTCCTTCATACTAGGTATGTTTTTTTAATGCCTTTTTTGTGCATTTTGTTTATTTTACTACTTCTTGTAAAAATTTTTTGAATATGTGGTATGTTTTGGCCATTTTTGTTTACTTCCATAATTATTTAGTTAAATTTTACTCATTTTCCTGACTATTTTTCTGTTATTTTGTCACTTTCCTGGTTAATTGGATTATTTTTTGCACATTTGTTTTTCAATAGTTTGTTCGTTTTATTCACTTCCTTGATTATTTTCTTAATTTTCTGTAGCATTCTGTTTATTTCTACTGACTATGTTACCATTTTTTTTCATTTTTCTTTATTTTTCCCAGTGTTCACACAAAACCTACACCCTTGCCCTTGCTTCAGATTTCTTACATCATCCATATCATACTTTACTTCATCCTTTTACATCTCCATCATAGAGAAGCACTATTGCACCAAACATCTTCTATAAGCTTCTCTGTCACACTCCTCTGATTTATCAGGCAGAAAACACATTCAACACAGAGTCAATGTTAAAAAGGCTCACCTGTAAATGATGCATGCACTGTTTCGACAGGTGTCACAATTTGCTGTATCTTGTCCTGTCCGGTAGGACAGCCTGTCAACAGAGAGATGAAAAGATATATGTGATCGTGGTGATAAGATTTATCTTTGCATTTCAACACATGTGTGCATCACACATGAGTCTGTTTATACAGAACAAACAAAATGCTGCAATGGTTATAATGCGGCAGTTCTCCCAGATTTGGTAAATCAAATGAAGACTTGCTGATTTTACATAATAGGATTACCTCACTTTGCACTGGCATAGTTTAAAAATGCAATCCATGTCTCTATACTATAGGCAGCATACCGTAAGTAGCAACTAAATGCTGCATAAATCAATAGTAAAATCAATATCTTTACATCCTGCATTTTTGGTATTTCATCCAACTCAATTTGCTGCAGACATAATAAGTATAAACCATACAAGAAAACAAAGAAAGAAATCATTGAGACAAATTACAACTCTTGTGTTTATGGCACAGGTACATCGCCCCAAGGTAGGCTATAAAGGAAATCCACAAAGGCCCAGTAGTAAGCCTTCTCCTGGGGCAGAATGGAGGTTTCTGCCAAAGAGGACATGTATGAATATAAACAGCTCTGCTTAGTCCCTGTAGGTCATATCTCAGGTGTTTATTTCCACTTCTGAGTTTACATACGTACATGTTTGCATACTGTCATGTATCAGTATTTGTACTGTACTGTATCTCACTGCATGCAACAGCAGGCTGCAGTGGTATGTGGATGCAGGGAGGGGCTGTGTTGGAGCTGCACATGTAATTGCCTGCTGTCACTGTAGCCCTTCACCCTGATGGATGACATGTGGTGGGGTTGGACCTAAACTGCTCACCGTGACATGAGAGGTGACCTCACTTGGGGGGGAAGACAGAACAGACATGGAGTGGATCGAAAATGCTGAAGGGGGCTCAAGGTCAACAAGTTCATCCGTCCTGCCCTGTTCTCAAATGAAGTCTCTTTGAACAGCTGTGAGCAAGGACAGTAATGCATTGCGTAGACAAGGTCTGCTTCAGTGCTGTAATTTAAAGAGCCCTACTGTAATAATCAAAGCATATTAGCCTATATTTACAGACAGTGTACATCCTGAGCCTGAGAAACTGCCTTTTT
Source organism: Pseudamia nigra (assembly GCA_029823295.1). Lineage (NCBI taxonomy): Eukaryota > Metazoa > Chordata > Actinopteri > Kurtiformes > Apogonidae > Pseudamia > Pseudamia nigra. Next base: position 17,178 of record JAQQAE010002994.1, on the reverse strand, counting down.
CCCAATAACACAGCAATTCTGTTGACACAGAGAATGTCACATTTCATCGATGCTGTGTGGAGGAAAAAAAATAACTGCACCTCTGAAAGTCGTTTTCAAAGCTGACTGTTTGTTGGCATACATTCACTGCTGTGTTCTTTGCCCACGTCAGCTGTCCTGGGATATGTCCCTGCCCTCATCATTTCAGTTCCACTGTCCACGCCCCCTGCCTACGTGCCTGCTGTTCTGCATGCCGGAGCACTGGTATCATTTTGAATTTTATTAATAATCTGTGAACAAAAGCTAAAATCAGGTCAGTTCCAATTATCCAAATTGAAGGTTAGAAGTAAAATGTCACATATAGGACATTTTACAATGGGCACATAGGGGTAGATTTTGGGGTGGATGTGGGAAAGATTTTGCAATGTTTGGGTCTTTAGAAGCAGTTTTTTAGATTGTTTTGTTAATAATTTCTTCAGTTCGTGGATTGTTTTGCTCTACTTTTTGTACCTTTTTGTTATATTCTGACATTTTGTTCAATTTGAGGATTATTTTGTTGTTTTTGTCTTATTTTATTTTTTCTCCGTAAACTACTTTTTTATTGTTTTCTTTGTTGTTTTAAATATTGTTTCTTTTCATTTTGATCAGTTTGTGCATTATTTTGTTCTGTTTTTAGTTGATTTTTAAAATTTATTTTAAATGTTTTCTTTATTTTTGTTGATTACTGTACGTGTTTAATTTTGATTATTTTTTTTCCAATCTGTTCTTGTTTTATTGTTTAGTTTATTTTTTATTCATTTCTGTTATTTTTCATTTTCATATTTTGATGCTATCTTAAAATATTCCCCCAATGTTCAAACATAATCTACCGGTACGCACTTGAGTAGACGCAGAGACTGGACATAGGGCCAGATTAAACCAAATTAATACAAAAATCAATCTAGAGAGAATCACAGCTGCGTGACTTTTGGAACCTGAATAGATGTTTTTAGAAAGTTTGGTCTTTAAACTTTTAGGGTCTTTATTATTTCTTTTCTAATGTGAATTTTTCTTGTGGGAGGACAAGTAAACCTTCCACCTGTGTGCCCAAATTTCCACCAACTTTGGGAAAATGCAATAATAATTGTGCTGAATTGTGTGAAAATGCATGCACATATTTTAGTCAAATAAGATCAATTTATTTGTTTTTTCCCCACAAGACCCTGCAAAACGCACAGCACCTAAGCCCCCGGAAATGCTGGGAATACCCTGAACAACAAATCAAGATAGTATGCATAAAGTTTAAGAATGAAGATAACTATGCAATTCCAATTCCAAAAATGTTCAGCCAGGGGGAAAAATATAAAATCAAGAATGATTTACTGCTGTTAAATTTGACTTTGACTATTACTTCATTGTAGACAGTATGAACACAACGTTTCATGTTGCAGAGTCAATTTAGTCTGCAACATGTTCCAAAAAACATTAGTCAGGGTCAAATTTAGGAGCAAGAATGAGTTCTGATTATTCAAACACACTGTGATTTGAAATAGCTGGTGTATAAAGGTGATTGTTTTTTTTGTTTTTTTTTAAATTATTTATTAATTTATTTATTCGAACCAAATTTTTAAAACAAAGGAAAATACAAATCATGAACAAAAGTCAATCATGATTACAATCAAGATTGTAATCATGATTTGGTACAAAAGGGGCATCCAAGGAAGGCTTAGTCCTTCAGGAGCAAAAATAGACAAAGGATCATCAGTTTTTGATTAAAGGAGACATTTTACCCCTTTTTAATACCTTAATTTAATCCATACATGTCCCTTGAATGTTTGATGAAATATTTTAAAATTCAGCTCAAGATACAACAGGTATCCATTCGGCCTCATGTGTAAACGCCTGGTTTTCAGCTCTGAATCAATAGGCTGTTTCAGCGTGTGTTCGTTTACATGCAAGTGAGCAGAGGTGGGTAGTACTCAAGTACATTTACTCCATTACATGTACTTGAGTAGTTTCACCTATAACGTGTACTTCTGAGACTAGATGTTTTGCACAATACTTTTTACTCTAACTTAGTTATATTTATGATGAAAAAAATGTACTGATATTTACTGACACGAATAGGAGTAAAAATACGTTGAAAAAAGGACAAAATAAATTAAATAAAAGCAAATTAAGAAAATGAAAAAAATGAGCAAAATGTACAAAATAATTACAAAAAAGATTAACAAAATGAACAAGAAATTGACCAAATAAAGAAAATTAACCTAAATCAACTGTAACATTAGAATCAGTACAAATGAACCAAATAAACAGACAAATCAGCAAAAATGAAGAAAATAATCAAGTAAATTAACAAAAAAAAAGAACAAGAAATTGAAATTGTTCAAGAAACTGAACAAAACATCATCAATTAAGCAACAATATCAGCAATAATGTTCAAAAGAATAAAAAACCTAAGAAAACTGAGCAAAGAACAAAATAAGCAACAAAATTTGTAAAACTGGACAACTTAAGCAAAGACAAAAAAAAAAGTTAATGAAATGAACACAATAAGCACCAAAATCATCAAAATATCAAAATACTTACCTGAGGGCAATATAATAGGTTGTAATAAATTCCTTGCTACTCATTAATTGTGTAGATTTTTACTCTTACTCAAGTACATGTTTTTATGAGTACTTCTACTTCTGATTGAGTTAACAGAATAATACAATAACAATACTTTTACTTGAGTACCGTACTACTTATGTATACTCAATGCACCACTGCAAATGAGCCACTGTTATCTATGCCCCTTTCTTGTCTGTGCCATGGATTCCATCACGTAGACTCCATGGCACCTTATTCAGGGACAACCGGAAAGTTTTGGTGGTGGTTCTGATGCATTTGGAGGACCGTCACAGTGATGGCTATTTGTGATATTTTAAACATGCAGAAATCCAAATGGCTTGTGTCAGGTCCAGTTATCTGCAATGAGTCTCTGCAGTTCTCTCCTCCTTTGAGTGAGATTTAGATATTCTAACATCATTTTAGAGCCCTTCAGCCTTATGTTTCACAATATGTCTTTTTGTAATGAATAGGGAAATGTATTGAAACGTGTACAAAATAACAGATTTGGACACTTTGTTATAAGAAAGAGTCAGGATATTGAAAGATTAAACATTTTAAATGCTGAAATCAAATATATTAGTATGTAGTGAATTGCTGTACCTTTAAACTTTCTTTGAGCTAATAGTTTTGCTTTTACAGCCCACACCTTTACTATTTAAAGTAGTCTCACTGTTCCCATCAACCCTCTTTCCAGGTGCAATAAACCCAGTGAACTGTACCTGCCCGGCAGCGAATAGCACAAACACAAAACAATTGATGAATATAGTGAATCATTTAGCAGCTATAGACCCAGATTTTTCCCTTGGGTATTGGAGGTAACTAAAAAGGACTGAAAGAAGAGTGATTGTTGGACTTGAGATAGCGGCAACACATTACTAAGTATCACTACCATGCTTTGGCTTAATTTGGAAAGCCTAGAGGGAAATGAAACAGATGATGTTCCCGTTTAGTAGGAGGCCACTGAAATATCAAACATTACTTTATCATGTGTCACTGCTTTTGTTTTGCGAACATTAAAGAGATGTGAAACATGCAAAACACTTTAAATTTCTTGATGTGTTCAAGTCAAGTTGGGGTGTATTTATTTGGCTAATGTGTCACATGGTGAAGAGCATGTGAGTAAGTGTTTTACTCAGTGAAATATAAATGGGATGGTTACAGCTATGTACTTTATTTTACTTCTAAATAATGACAGATCACTATGTTCTTTTGTAACTGCATGTATCCCTAAACTCCTGTGCATCACACACACTACCAGTCAAAATCTGGCCACACATTCTCCTTCAGTGATTATTCATTTTTATTATTTTTATATTGAAGACATTCAAACTGTGCAAGAACATGTATAGAATTATGCAATAACAACAATTATTAAACAACCCACAATATGACTTATATCTTAAGATTGAAGACACATTTAACGTTAATGACAACTTTGCATACTCACAACATTCTCTCATCAAATTCACTAGGTCACCCAGAACAGATTTTAATTCACAGTTGTGTCTTTTCAAGAGTTAATTTGCACCATTTCTTGCTTTCTTAATGTGATTTAGCCCATCAGTCATTGTGTGCAGAGGAAGGATGGGTACAGAGTCAATAGTCCTACTAGTGCTACTACAACTGCTGTACAAATCCGCATTATGGTAAGAAACACTCAGTTAAGTAAAGAAAAAAAGAGAGTGAATTGTTACTTTAGGAGATGAAGGTCAGTCAAACCAAACACTTGGGCTGTTGACTCATCCTCCCTCTGCACAAGACACTTGATGTGTCTGAAGCACATTAAGAAGGCAAGAAATGGCAAAATCATGTTCATAACTCAAGTAGAAATAGAAGTACTCAGAAAAGTACGTAAGTAAGAGTAAAAAAATTGTCATAAATTATTACTCAAGTAGTGAGTAACATGATGTGGAATATGTTACATTGATTTTTGGTCATTTTATTGGTTATTGTGGTTATTTTTGTCATGTTTGTGAATTTATTATTTTTTCCTCATTATGTTTAAGGATTTGTTATTTTTTCAGTTTCATGGGTCTATTACATTGTACATTTCTAATTTAATTGATTATTTTTTTCTTCTTTTATTCTTTCTTGCTTTATTTTGTTGATTTGTGTTTATTTTGTTCCTTTTTTCTAAATTTAGTTGTGCTCCTTTGATGAATCCTTTTTTTTTTTCATTTGAGTCCTACTCATTGAGCTGTGGCCCAATGCAACTCAGGGTAAGTACTTTTTTAATCACAAATGTACTGTAACTGAGTAAGAGTAAAAAGTATTCTGCATAACAACTACTCTCTGAAGTACATATTTAGGAAAATATTACATGCAACTGTAAAGTACTTGTAACTGAGTAAATTGACAGTACTACCCACTTCTGGTTAAATGTGATTACTGTAGTAAATGCAAAATATAAAACATGTCCTGGATTGTTTAACACGTTCTTGTTTACGACATATTTCCATACATGTTCTGTCACAGTTTGGATGTCTTCAGTATGACATGCAAAAGTCAAAATAATATAAATAGACACTGAAAAAGAAGGTGTGTCTAAACCTTTGACTGGTTGTCAATTTAACCTTGATAAAAACAAGAAGGCTTCGAGTTACTTTCCATCTCAGCTGAGTGTAAAAGGCTATTTGACTGGCGAGCCATGGAGAGATGATAAGATTTTCTAGGAACATGCAATCAAAAGCAGGCTTTGTGTCCTGCAATTGCACCTCTCTAACAGTAGTGATGGAACACAACACTGTGCAGGCATTATAGCAGGCACAGCTTTGCAAAGATGAAAGGCAGTGTTATGAGGCTGCACTAATTGGGCCCTTAAAACTACTTCCACAGAGCCACAGTAGGATGCCTTGTTCTGCTCTGGATATGAATAAGACTTAAATACAATTTGCTTTATGTTTTTGTGGGTTTTAGAATTAGAGTACATCGATGCTTACAATTGCACTCCTGCATTAGTTTGTCTGTGGACATAGTGGAGAGGATTTTATGAACCTTGTTAATGCATTTTCACCTTTAAAGCTGTGTCCCTAATGAACCAGGTGTTGTATAAAGGTTACTAGATGCACTCTTGCTGTCACATTTGAATACATACAGGTACACACCAACAGCTAATACATTTAAAATGCCCCATTAGACCTAGTTACATGAGACCCTGTTATTAATACATCACATCGGTAGAAGGTGCACTATGTAACATTTGCCCATCAGCTCACATGAAGTTTGTGTTCACTGAGAATCTAGTATTTATTGACAGGAAAGCAATGTTGTATGCATGTATCAGCAAACAGTGTGCCCATAATATCGACCATTAGTTTCTGAACTGTCATTTTGAGGCCAATCAGGTTGTGATGTCCTGCTCATGTGGACAAATGGAGCAGGGCTACAGGAGTTTAACGGATCACAGGTTATTGATGAGCTAATGTTAAACACAAGCTTAGTGACTTCACAAAACTTCATCAGTCATTGCCTAGCATAGTTGTTTTATGGTGTTGAGGTTTCGGTCAGGAAAAAAGGGTTTTATTACATGAATAGAAGTTACAAGGGTCTGACTCAGGCAAATGAGCTGCCACCAGTGGATCAGGTTCGCCTTATAGTGCGGAAAATACGGTACCCTAGTACCTCAATAACTGAGGAAAAAGATAAACCACCGAAGAAAACAAATTAGATGGATGAAACAATAAACAATTGACAATAGTATTTTTGGAGCAAAGTTCAGTGCAAGTTTATGGCTACCAGGGCTTTTTGGAGACAAATGAAAGGAATCCCAGTGGTGTTAGTTTTAAAGTTACTTTTGCATTTGTATTGCTTCAGAACCATGGCCATTGCCCCTGGCCTAATAGTAAGAATAAGGATTTCTTGGAAAATCCAACCTCTTCTACTTAGAGATCTGGCATGGGCATGGGTGTAATAAATGAGACAGTTGTAGAAGGTGTAACTGTTTTTGAAAATAAAGGCACGTACATTTACTGTATACTGTACAGTATATTGTACCTTCAAGTTTGTTTTCCTCTGACAACTTTCTTTGCATGTACAAATGTATAAAACATGTGTAGAACAGTATGATGGTCATGGGAAAAGAAGTGCTCAATAAAACTTGATATACTCACCCTTCTCTCTGTGCTTCACCTTTCTCCAGCTCCTGAATAACTCCAAGTAGGACCTTGATGGTCTCCTGGCTTGAACTGATGAGATTCTCCATGGCCTGCAGCTGTGCTTTGATATCCCTATCTCCAGATAAGGGCAGTATCTGGTGGCTGCTCCCCATCTCCCGGGCTCTGGTATCTCCTTGAGGAAAACCCTCATCCCCCCCAACTGTTTGCTGGAGTTTAGAAGAGGCTGAGACATGCCTGGTCCGACATTGCCCTTGTGACTGCACGCAGCATTTGGCACTATGGGGTAGTGTCTGTGACTGTTGTTCACTGAGCTGCGTGCCCTTTTTCCGTTTACAGCTCACAGAGGGGCTTCCTAAAGACTCTACATGTGTCAAAGAGTTCCATGCAACAGGGCCTGAGCTCTTTACCTTATCCTGTGAAAACCCAGGGCTAGCCAACTGGCGCTTTGAGGAAGTGCTAGCATCCATGTCATCTTTGGGTAATCCTTTATGTTTGGTCCTCGTCCCACAAACCTGGTACTCTGGCTCACTTTGGGATGGAGGGCTGTTTGGACGGCACTCATCTGTGAAATGTGAGGATTCTGGACATGAGGGTCCATCCACACAGTTGGCACTGGAAAGCAAATCCTCTGTGTCACTGCTGTCATCAGTGTGGTGAAGCAAGGCTTTTGTCTGCCCAACAATCTTACCCTTGTACTTTGAGGACTCCTCAATACTTTGTCCATCCTCACCTGTCTTTATATCACTCAAAAACCCATTGTTCTGTCCTCTGTAATTTTCTACTAATGCAGTATGTTTAAATGTATGTCCTTTTTTCCTCTCAAAGGGGAACGTCTTGTATCGCTTAGTAAGGTCCGGTGATGTCTGGACACCAGTACTCTTGGTCACATTAGGAATGGAGCGTCTGGCCGGCATGGTCAAATACTTTCTGTGTGTTACTTTGCAAGAAATGGACCTGGAGCGTCTACTCCGATGTTCATTCTGAGCGTCGCAGATGTCTTTAAAACGCACCTGTAAAGCCTTGTTCCTCTTCTTCACCTGCTGCTTGCCAGATTCCGTTCCATACGGTGCATTAAGGCTGTGTGATTGGGTGGTCTCTGAATCTGACTCATCTGAATTTGAGAGAACAACGCATGTGGTGTCCTCCTTGCTCACCATATTTCCTGAGGAATACAGAAAGAGAGAGAGAGAGAGAGATCAGTCCATGTGTGAAGGAGGGATTATGATTTAGTATCATTCTAGAGTGACGCTGCAGCAGATGTTCTGATTCATTTTTCCTGTTGTGACATTGCTTTATAATAGCATCCATTAAAGGCACAAGATGTGAGCCTAACGTAAAAGACGGCCTATCGCCCACGTGTAGTAAATGAAACAGGAACCTGCTGTTGCTATGTTATAGCAACTATATTTTAACATATAGCTATGAGCAAATGTGATATGGATTTTTATTCATAATAATAGTCAAAAAATCAATACAGAAAAGTGAAGCAGCTGAGGATGGATCATGGGAGTTGATGTAAATAGAAGTCAAGTTCTGAGATGAGTATTGTACTAAAATTTCAATTACATTATATTTAATTTAGTGTTGTGTATTCGTGTTATCATAGTTCATTCCATAAATCTATGAAAGATTGAAAACCCTCACCCACAGATTTCTGAAGAGGTGTCTGGAGGCTCAAATTAGGAGGCTTTTGGTGTTGCCATGTTGGCACCACTGCCTACTCACTCTAATTTAAAAATGGAGTGTGGACTGTCAGTGCAACTGAGGCCGAATGAACGAAACAGCAAAGACTCAAAGAGTCTATGCCAGGGGTCTGCAATCTGTAGCTCCAGGACCACATGTGGCTCATTAGCCCCTCCCCAGTGGCTCCTGATGGATGTAAAACAAAATCATAAATCAAAATCAACAAAATAAGAACTAAATCGTTAACAAGATTAAAAAAAATAAGATCATGATGAAAAAAGGAAACATTTTAAAAATGCACAAAATTAACAATATAATCAGACAAAACCATAAACAGATCAAAACCAATAAAGTCAACAGACAGGCGAAATAATAAACACAATGGTGACAAAACTGAACAAAATAACCAACATTCATGAATACAGTATAGTAAGGAAACTGAACAAATTTTTACAAAAAATACTAACATAATAAATCAGCTTGATAAAGATGCTATAGAAAATGAACAAAATTGTCACATAAATAAACAAAAACTAAAAGCTGAATAAAAATAAGCAAAATAATGAACAAAAAATTTCGTTAAATTAACATAATTAACTAAAATAATAAGTGAAAGCAACATTTTTACAAAAAATTAATGATGATAAACAAAATGAAATAAAGATAAACAATTAACTAAATAATCTGGGAATTGAGCACAAATAGCCAAACCTGAAGGATAATGTACAAAATAATCCTGAAAATTAGCATAGAGTCAAAATTATCAACAAATTGAATAAAAGTAATGGGTAATAATTAGAATCAAAATTAACACGTTAATCCAGATTAATTCCTTTGCATGATTAATTAGATTAAAAATTTTAATGCAATTAACACACGCGCAATGCACAATAACTCAAAATCTACAATTACACCCATTGACACAGATTAACCACTGATTACTGGTACACAACCAGTGTTACTTTTGTTGACAAAAAAATTCCGCCATTGTTTTCATCACAAATATATTTTTGCGGACGAAAACGAAACGAAAATTAAAAATTAAGTCAATAATTGAGACAAAATCTATGACTACATTGAGTGACATTTTTTGTCAATGAATAAAAGACGAGACAAAAACAGACAGTGACAAAATCCAATCAAAAGTAGGGAAAGATATGAGGAAAAGACAAAAGAGACCCTCAAAAAATGGAGGAGTAGATGAGAAGAGAACCAATCAGATCGCCTTACTGAGCGGTGAGGAGGAACTTGCTACTGTTTTGAAAATGTTCCCGGGAAGACGACAGACAAAGAGAGGATGAATAAAAGGACGAGAAAATGTCCGAGACAAAAACATGGACACATTTGTGGCCCATTTCACTTTTGACAACGATGAAAACAAGACAGAGTGTAAAGTGTGTGGACAGACACAACAAATATGAAGAGACATTTACAGAGTAACCACCTGGGTCTTTCTTCAAAGGGAAATTTGTTTAGACTTTATTTTGTTTTAATGTGTAAAATGTACAGTAATTGTATTAAAAAACTGCAGTGCACCAATTGTTGTGATGAATCGATTTATTGGCAACTTGGTTGAAATAAATTGTCACCTTCTACATTTTAGAAACACGTAACACTACGTTACTGACATGATACAAAGGTGGTTAATGCTATGTTATAACGTTTTACTTGTTAAATGTTTGCATATTATTAGATTAGTGTCATGTGAAACAGTCATTACATGAATCTCATGTTACCTTTGACCCACTTCGCTGCCAACTCCTTTAGTATTTACTGCTGCAAAGTCAATGTAAATGTAAAAGTATAAGTCTTTACACATTTTGAAACAAATTACATTAGTTACTGATGAAAACAATGAACCTAGTGCAAAAAAACATCCCAGCAGGACATTACAAAGGTTCTGTTAAGTTCTACAAAGCAGATGCAATTTCCTTTAGTTACACAAGTTTAAATTAAAAAAATATAAATTTTAATCTAAAATAAGTAATTTTAGTCGAGTGTCTATATCACCTTCTATCATGAGTGTTTTTAATCCCACAAAATGAAAAACAACAAATGGGTATTAATTGTGATTAATTGAAATTAAGCCAGTCATCCTGTGATTAATTTAAATTAATAATGAATGAGTATTAATTATGATTAATCAAAATAAATCCACAGTGACCCTGTGATTAATCAGATTAAAAATGTTAATCATTTGACAGCTCTAGTAATAATACATTTTTAACACACTGCAGCTGAAATGTAAATCATACTATGTCATGTTGTACATAAAGGGTTCAAATATTTTTTGTGGCTTTCAGCTCATGTATTTTTACTTCGTGTCTGTAAATGGCTCTTTAGAATGAAAAGGTTGCCTGGTCTATGCTCTTAATTCTCCACAAACACTGACCTTTGGATCAGTTACATTAATCAATCCCTACAGTGTGCACAGAGGTGGAAATAAACAGTTGAGACAAATATCATGAAGTTGTACTGTACATTTTAACATGGGACATTTTAACAAAATGTACTCTAACCTGTGATGATCTTGAACTGAAAGCACAAATATGTTTTCTTTTTTCATACAAGACCTGTTCGTAGCCAGTGTTGTAATGCCAGTATTGACAGTGAAATCACATCCCTCCTTTCCAAGTAATTGCAAAACAACTTATGACAGAGACATGAATCCAAATCATGGGGATTTTTTTAAGGGACAATCAGCTGATTTGACATGCATAGCCAGTGGTGGGTAGAGAACACATAAACAGTACTTAATGAAAAGTAAAAGTAGAAATACTTATGACATGGAATTCATTATACACTGTTTTCTGACAGGTTATTATTCAGCAGGTCAAAACAGGTGTAAAGTGCGCATTAATTGTCATCAAAGTGTCAGAACCAGGAAAATGTAAAAATACACATTGTTAAACACTGTTTACTGTCACATATCAAGAAAAAAGACCTGATGACATATTCAAGATTTGCTTATTGCAAGATTTGTTGCTTATTTTGATAATTTCCACTCCTTTTGTTGCTTGTTTTGTGTATTTTTATTCATCTTTGGTTGTTTTGTTCATCTTTGTTCATGTAATCGTTTTTTTTTTGCTCATTTGTTGCCTATTTTGGTCTTTTGTTAATTTAGGTAATTATTTAATTCATTTTTTCTCATTCTGTTGTTTTGTTTTGGCAATTTTATTCGTACTGTGCTTATTTTGCTAATTTTTCGTTGCTTTGTTTGTTTATTTTGTCAATGCCCCCTCCTCACTGAGCTGTGGCCAATTTTATCTGAGTAGAAGTACATGACTCTCATCACTAAGTATCACTCAGGGTAAAAAGTATTCCACAAAACAAATACTCTGAGGAGTCCATTTATTTGAAAAAAAAAATATATATATATACTGTATATATTCAAGTAGATGTAAAGGAGTGCTTGTACTGGAGTAATACACATCTCTGTGTATAGCACATAGGCATGTCTCTGAGCATATTCACAACACAGTGGAATTATCCAGCATTGTGGATATGAGCTAAGGGAGAGAGGATCTTCAAAAATCAGCCATTTTTTGACTATTTTACACAAAATTACAGAGACGTACAAACAGCAGTCTGCTCAGACTCAACCTGCACCCACCTGTCAAACACAGAATTAATGTTTACCGTTCCGTGTGTTGTAGCTGACTAAACTGACCTTTAACATTAAATAGTTGCTACAACTTCGTAGTCGGGGTTCACACACTGTAGACACATACTTTTCCAACCATCTGTAAGTACTGTATTTTCCTGATTAAAAGTCAAGGTTTTTTGCATAGTCTGGCGAGGGGAGCGACTTATATTTTGAATAAATTCGACTATAGGGTGCTTGTCACACTGACAGCCGCTAGAGGAGACGAGCCGCAGCGCAGCTCAGGCGAACACCCGGGGCAGCGCGGACAGATGCAACGTGTTCTGCAGAGCGCCTAATACACGTTTTTTCTCCTTCATTATGCATTTTTTTGGCTCGTGCGACTGACATACCGGAGCAACTTTTCATCCGGAAAATACGGTAATCATTTAAGTTTTCAATTCACTTTAATCACATATTGCCGTTGTAATTTTCACAAAAGAAGTACACTGTATTTAGGATGCAATTAATGATGCAGGAGCAATGTTTTGAATGATTAAGTCATTTTTTCATATTTAATTCAAAATCACCAAATAGTTTACATTTATCATGACAAAAGAGCTACAATAGCTATAAAAAGCTATAATTCAACAAAGTAATATGTCTTATAGTACATTAATGTCAATAAAATTCTGTATATAACGGCTGCACTTTTAGTCTCAACGATGATGAAACTCAACTGTATGGTCTTGTTTTGTGTTCCTAAAATGTATGAACTGGGAATGAGGAAATGAAACGATTCCTGATACGGTTGAGGGGAAAACATCAGAAAGAGTTGGTTAATGATTTCATATGACAAGACACCATGCGATAAATAAACTCCAATGAATCATTTATTAGCACACAAAGGGAGGCCATTCACCATGTAGCAGCTTCTCTGAAAGTAATCATGTTTTATCATTGTGAGATATTGTAAATCCATTAATGTGATTGTTCTGGTGGGGAAATTCATACTCAAGAGACATTTCCTTACTGTCACTTTTACTACTCCCATGAAATTTGTAAAAGGAACTGAGCAAGCAGATTACATTAATTTCCATTCTGATCTGCGATTGAGCTTCATCTGCAGTGGGATAGGATGGTAAAGTGACCTCATGATTAACTGTGTAGCATGTAATTACAAAATAATGAGACTGGGAAAAGTGCGGAATATACATTTTTATTGCAGATCTTTTGCTGTTTACATAACAAATTTGTTGAATGCATGTAAAACGTCCTTATGGAGGCTCAAGTTTGCACGATTTAATGCACGTGCACTTGTTCATCCTTTTGTGTTCATTGGAAATAGAAAGTGTGTGTGCTAAGTGTGTGAGCCTTGTTGTCACCTTTTCAAAGACAGGCCTCTGCCAGCATCTTAAGGAGCAAGTGAGCGCTTCCCCCGTATGTGTGCACAAAACAGAGGCACAGGCATACAATAGCAGACGAGGCCTGACTTGTGCCATGTGTTTCACCTTGCGTGCTGTCCACTGTAACCTAACCTCAGCAACAGTGTTGATTAAATTGAATATATTTAGAGTCAAGTCTTTCATCTTGCTTCCTATTATAATGGGGAAAAAAATAATAGCATTCCGGCCACTCTGGGTGTAACTTCTGTCCCTGCAATGCATTAAGTGCCAGATGAGAGAAAAAACGATAGTAACTAGCTCCATCTCATTATACTCAAACATTAATGGTGCGCTGTATCATGAATTTACACACAGTTGTTTGGAAATTTGGAGCAGCCGAGTTTTATTGAGGGTTGTATTTGTTCTGAAACAGCTTAGTATGCACTTTGATTTTAGCGCACGTTGTTTGTCAGAAGCAGTTCCATGGCTAGAAAGAATTTGTTCAAGGCTGATTCACATGGGATCATACTATTTCACACTACGAAACACCAATCTCACACCACTGAAAAGGTAATCACATCTGCAGGAAGTCTCCTCTAAGTGCATACAATTTCATATGAAGCCATGTAAGGCATGTAATGCAGCTAAACACGGATTCACACAAAAGCTGCGGAGAAAAGCTCAATTACTGTTTATTGTTGGAAAGCAAGTCAGACATGCAGAGGCTGAGAATAAGCCGAAAGACAGATTGAAGTGACACATGGACACATTCAGATAGCAAAGAGTGAATCTTCTTTTTCTTGTCGCCCTCTTTTTCCTCCTCCTCAAAGCCCACCTCCCCCTCTTCTGAAAGCAAGCTATATCTCTGCTAATGACCTGAGGTCCTTCCCTGATTTGGCCTCAGCTATCCAAAGGATTATGAATAATGCATTAACTCTAAAATTGCAAAAGTAATCCTCTGAAATCTCCTTATGTACCCTGGCAGACCACGTTGTCTGTTCCAATTGCCCTTCAGTTCTTCACACTAAAATGCTCCATGTATGAAAAAGAACCTTCAGCCACTGTATCATTATTGATTTGCGTTGTAGAAACATGGCTCTTATAAAAGAATGTTAATGGAGGCATTGGAACCATTTTACGTACAATAGCTGGTCAACAGCATGCTGACTCATCATTTATACCTTATTGCAAAGCAGAGAGGGATAGACTTCTTTGCTTACATTGATTAACATCCTTGTCAGCCAATATCAACACAATAATTACTGAACTGCATCTGTAGGGTATTTGCACTGGATAAGCCTGTCTAGCCCCCCTCATTAATGTTTAAGTAATGTTATCATAGTGGCCTCCCACTCCTCTTGCATATTAACCTCCACTGCACCATCAGCACAACACATCATGAATATGGGCTGTCCGACAATATACATTTGCTATTAATTAAAATATGCTAAGCAAGGTTGTGTCCAAGGTAAATGTGACACTACCAATAATAAGACAGGTTCATGGTGTAGTTATCAGCACTATAGCATTTTATTTATTGTTATCATGCTTGAAATTAATGTTGCTTAATATTTTCTCTCTATTTGCACAAATTACAGATCATGACATTCCATCAGTTCAGTGTTCAACATAAATTATGAGGTGTTTTTACCACTGCATTTAATCTAATGGCTGTTAGTGGGCAGCATGACTGTATGTGCACAGTACATATGTTGTGCCTCTACTCGCTCAGCGTTGCAGTAGTCTTCTCTCAGTACACCATCGATACAGTTTGTACCAGCAGCGACAGTATATTGAGACACCTTTACTGGCTTTTGCTGTAGTTGGAAACAATCTTTGCCCACTTTTGACGATTCACAGTCATGAGAGCCCACATATACACAGCCATATTCCAGCTATCTGTATCTAGCCAAGCTGCAGGCTACACCTGTGAAAGTTTGCTTTATGACACTGGCTTAAAAGATTTATCAGTGAGCAGCACTTTCTGTTATTGGGGAATAGCGGGAGGTTTTAAAAAGCTCCCATTCCTCTATCTCCTGGCTGTAAGCACTGGCTGTGAAATGGATCCTTGGGAAAAGTAAGTTTCAAGAAGCAGACACAGAGGGGTATTTGGGAGTGTTTTAATCGCATGTCCTCTGACCTGGGTATAGGTTTAAAAATATAAATAAATAAAAAGAGTGCAGACAGTCTGTCCTTTCAGAGTGCATGCATAGTGCATCACACTAATGAGGTCATAAATTAAGAGGCTGGGAATACACGGTTAGTCAAATCACACCAATGGTAAAGTGGTTTGTGAGGCAGAGGACAATCTAAGAGGTGAATTAAGATGCTGAGATGCTGCTCGATTTGATTTGACACCCCAACCTGTGCCCCATCTGTGATTCTCGTGATTTTAGGTAGTGAAGGAATGACGTGCTGGAATAAAGGGACAGAGGAGGGAGGGAGACACAGAGATGGAGCATATATAAGTGCAGCTCTCTGTATGATGCAGTACCTTAGGGTTTTTCTGATCGTACATGTCATTAGTTATGATAAGTCACATACTCATCACATTTAGCCTTGAGGAGGACATTGCTCACTGCATATGAAACGTGTCACATAGTGTGCACCACTCTATGCAATAGGTGTTTCATAAATGATCACCATTCCAAGTCTATGAAAGTACACCATATATATAGTCTATTACAGAGCACTCATCAATATTCTTCTCTATTAATCACAGAGAATTCACAAATGGAAAAATCTTGATACTCAGCCTCTGCCTCGTCAGATACATGCTGCATTTCTGTCAAAGCTGCAAAGACGTGCAATTATAACTATATCAATAATGGTTCGATTATATTAAAGCTGATCCTCATTTAGTATTTAAAAATCTCCTGACATGTTCTCCTGATTAGTCGTTAAATATTACAATGCAGATGCAGAATTGCCCCCTCCCTAATTTATCCATATCTTATGCATTCACAGATCATGCACATATGCAACATTAATCATAGAGTTTAACAGCATTTATCAATATTTCATGCATGCTTGTAATAGCCACTTTCCTTCAATTAAGATTTTAAAGGCAGAGCAGCCACTCTTTTTTGAATTCCTGTGAATATGCACAACTCCGAAAGGAAGTGTAACTCTTACCTTGAGAAACAGACTAAAGGTGCAAATGACAAGAAAGCACAGATCCCCTGTAGAGCCAGTGTTCATCCATGTATTCAGTGGATGCCAGCGTACCGTCCAGCCAGGGGGGCAGCTCACACAAGCTGCGGGAGGACTGAGAGCGAGGCAGCCGGTGCAGTGACAGCTGGAGTAGTTGTGGCACATCCGGAAGGATTCAGGTTATCAGGATGGGAGAAGGAAAAAAGCAGACAGACATTGCCTCAAAACCTCATTGTGCCCTTACTGATATCCCCCTCCTGCCTTTTACCCTGCTCTCTCCACTCTTCTCCCTTAGACTCCTCATTCAAGCATCACTGATACTCATTTGCTCTTGTCCCTGCACTCACCGGGAATAGGCACTCACACACGCAGTGGAGATCTCCATCTCGCGGTGCTGCTGCTGCTGTTGCTGCAATCCCTGTGTATTCGTGATTGTATGTGTGTATGTGTGTGTAAGACAGGCAGGGAAAGGGTGGTGCTGGTGGGTGGATGGGTGGGTGGATATGGCAAAGAGAGGAAGACGAAGGAGGAGGGGGAGGAAGAGGAGGAGGAGTGGAGGGGTAGTACGCAAGCTGCTGGGGAAAGTCCAGAGTCGCTGAGCTGCATCACAGGCTGAGAACCCCTTAACTTGTCCTCGAGAGACTGGCTCCGTTGACACTGAGCTGTTATATAATCTGAAGGGCTT
>JAQQAE010002993.1:0-21092 GCA_029823295.1 Pseudamia nigra | reverse complement strand
TAAAATATGAAAACCTATAAATGTTTGGGTGGTTTTAGTTAAAGCAGACACTGTTTTTTCATGTGTGTGATTTTGACAAAGATCAGATCACATTTGATGGTGATTTTATGCAGAAATGTGAGAAATTCCAAAAGGTCCAGATACTTTTTCATACCACTGTACTAGCTTGACAACTGTGAGGCTGTAAGTTGAGTTGACCGGCAGGTCGCCTGTTTAATCATTTACATCGGCCCACCATGAACAATCAACTACGAGTTAGTTTCCCAGCATCGTAGACAGCACCTTTAACACTGAAGACATCCAAACTGTCAAAGAACACGTATGGAATTACATAGTAAACAAAAAGGTGTTACACAATCCAGAACTTGTTTTATATTATAAATTGTCCAAAGTAATACAAAACCATATTGACAAGAAACGGTTAAGTAAAGACAATCCATCATTACTTGAAGGTCAGTCAGTCAGTCTGAAATATCTCCAGAACTTTGAATGGGCCCCCAAGTGCAGTCACCCAAACCATCAAATGCTGCCTGAGGAATGGTGACTTGGTGGTTTCTGAGTCTGGTGATTCTCATAAAACTCTCCTGAGCTCATGAGAACCAGTTTCATCATGGTTTTGGCAACTGCACTTGGAGACACATTCAAAGTTCTTGAGTCTTTTTGGATTGGCAGACAATTTCTTAAAGTAATGAATGACTGTCTTTACTAAACCGAGTGTTTCTTGCCATAATATGGATTTGCACAGTTGTAGTTGTAGTAGTACTAATAGGACTGTTGACTCTCCAGGGCATTGAATGCTCTGCTGAGTTGCTGGACTGGTCCTCTGTTTTCTGTGATGGCACACTTTACAGACTGTCATCTGCACTTTACATGAGTGTTGACTGAGCATGGGGGGGGGTTTCAACTTAATTATTACCTTACTTAATTACCTCACCTGTGAGTTGAAAATCATCCCATTTGATGAGAGAATGCCATCAATGTGCAAAGCTGTCATCTAAGCTAGCTACTTTATACAATCTAAAATATAAAACATGTTCTGGATTGTTCACTACGTAATTCCATATGTGTTCTTTGACAGTTTGGATTCTAAAATTAATATCGAAAGTAATAAAAAATGGAGGAAAAAACACTGAAAGAGTGTGTGTAAACTTTTGACTTGTGGTATGACTGAAACATTGATTTTTCTAACATATTTTTCTTTAAAAAGGGTAGTTTACCTGTTCAAGATATTATCACATGTAATAAATGACTGGAGTAATATTCAGTTATGCATAAATCTGCTCTTGTCCAGTTTATACATGAGGTCTGTTATGAACTCTGCCACAGTGGTTTGTCATTTTTAACAGCTGTGTTTCTGGAAGAGTGTCGGGGTCTAATCCCTGCATCCGATATTGAATCGTTTCAGTGGGAAATAAAAACGACGACCCCAACTCGAAGGTGGTCGAGACGACTGATGCTCAGAAGTTTGCAGAACAGATGGGCATCCACCTGTTTGAGACGAGTGCAAAAGATAACATCAATGTTGAAGAGGTACGTCATCGTTCATCTGCAGTCATTATCTGCGACGTGTCTGGTCTGCAGTCGAGATCAGCAGGGTTTTCACTCAGATGCGTCTGAGGACTGGGTCGTATTTGCAAATCTCATGATGTGTTCACGGCACTAGTTAAATCTGGAAGTGACCATGCTGCGGCAGGATGCACAAAAATAATGTGGATCAATTTACAGTGAAATGGAACATTATGGATTCCACAGTATTATCCATTATGAATAAATAGAATACTGTGTATTCATATTCTGCCTTTACACTGACCCGCGTTAGACATGTGCGTCAAGAATATCATGGAAAAGTTTTCATAAAGTGAAAACTATATATATATTCTAGACTAATTACATCTTAATAAACATTTGAGATTACATTGAATGAGGGTAAACTATATATCAGCCGTGACATTATGAAGTGGTCACAGTGTTGATTATATGGTTGCAGTGGCTTTTGTCAGCATGTGGATGTATTAGGCAGCAAGTGAACATTTAGCCTCGAGGTCATTACACTGCAAGTAGCAAATTGTCCAAACTAAGTAAAGATCTGAACAACTTTGACAAGAGCCAATTTGTGATGGTACATGACTGGGGAATCTCCAGACCTGAAGATCTTGCTGGGGGTCCTAGTGTGCAATAACCAATAGTAAAGTGTTAGAAATAAAGTCTTTTCAGATATTTTTCATAAATTGTAGTGTTTATCATGGCTGATACTCACCACAGGGCACTGTTTCTCCCACAGATGTTCAACTGCATCACAGAGTTAGTGCTAAAAGCCAAGAAGGAGGTCCTCGCCAAGCAGCAGCAGCAGCAACAGAACGACGTGGTCAAACTCACCCGGAACAGTAAACGGAAGAAAAAGTGCTGCTAGCAAACACGAATCCGCCATCCGCAAAAGGGCCGATGACGCCGTCTTTTCTTCCGAGAATACACACATATACACACGACGACGGGACTCAGAGCATCTAAATTAAAGAGCAGATAAAGGTTTAATAAATATACAAAGAAAGATTAAAAATAAATGGAAAAAAATGTCCCCTTTTGGACAAATTAATCATGAAGACTTTAAAAAATGTACAGATTTTATTAGACGTCAGATCAAGTTTTATTTGGAATTCAGCAGATGGGCACTATTGAGCAGAGGTCCTTGTTTGGTAAAGGATCCGAAGCTGACACCGACCTCCGTAAAGCTCCAACTTCTACCCACACCATCCCCATCGGTTTGTCATCTCTCCTTCTCATTCCACTGCACACGGGACAATCAGAGTCGACAAACTCTGCGCCCGACGAGAAGGAGGGCTCCACTCTCTGGATCTATTTTTCTGTGTTGGTTGTTTTGTTTTTTTGGGAGGGGAAGCGGAGACGAGGTGTTGTCTTGGAGGAGATGTGGTCGTTTTACAGGCGTCAGAGTAAGAGCAAAGGGTTCACCACCTCTTCTACAGTTTTTCTTTTAGCATTTCAGACACTTGTGTTACCATGGCTCACGCCAACACTTAATGAACTGCTAGTTTTATTTGATGGGAAAGAAAGTGCACGGATGATGATGATGATGATGATGATGATGATGATGATGATTTGGTAGACGGCCTTTAGCAAACTAATCCACGGACAGAACTGGTGACTTCGATTTCTAGATTTTTCTTGTCTGTATTTTGCCAAGCTACCCACCTTCTCCCCTTTAACCTCCTCTAGAGCTGAGCCAACAACCTGATTGATTTTTTTTTTTTTTTTAAGTGTAACAGAGCAGTCAAAATCTTCCTGAAGCTCCAGGATGTCAGGCTCTTCCGGCACTGTTCACTGCAGTCTTACTACGCTTTCAGTTTGCTTTTTAAACCTATTCCTCCCCTTTTTGTTGTTTAAACAATGATACTGCCAATATTATAGAGAAAATAAGATATTTGGTGCTCAGTGGCGCCTCATTGGACTGTTGCCATACTGGACCCTGGCTGGTGGGGTTCGACAGGACTCGATTGAGTCCTCAGGAAGCGCTCAGGGCTGCCCCTCCCCCCTCCATCCCTCCTTCTCTGTGTATCTCTGCAGCCACCAGCCTCTTCCCCTCGAGCGCCCACACATCAGCACCGCTCACAGGATCGATGCGAAGACCTGCAACGCCCCCTGGAAACTTCAGTCGTCACCCTGATCTACAACGGTGTTTCTGCTCATTTTGTCAGTGCATGTAACACTTTGTTCAAAGGGTTAAGAACCACACAGCGTTTACGGATTTGTTTTCACTGTTTGCAAAATACAGCCCCAAATCGAAGGTGGGACAGTTTGAAAAATACTACTTAAAGGATAATGTTGGTTTGCATTTCATTGTAAACAGTATGAACAAAACACAGGTTATAAATGCATTGAAATCATTCAAATGCAAGATGATTTGACACAGCTGATTTTAAACATGATTTGGTTCATAAGCAGCGTGTTGGGGGCGATTGTCAGGAGGAAGCACAGTCTGCATCACCACTGACATGAAATGCAGAAATCTTTAAAAATAAGACTGAATATTTCCAACATTTTACAACTACAGCACGTTTAGTTGACTTGCCCTCTTCTCCAGCTTTGGACAGGACCAGATCATTAATATGCAGGACATGGGATTCTCATATCACTGACAGACCCATAGGAACCCATCTTCATAAAAGAAAAACTGTGAACCATTAAAGGTGCAGTGTAAGATGTTGGAAAACTAGCTAGTAGCTGAGTGCGGTAGACTGCGATTGGACAGGCTACCTGCCAATCAGCACAGCTTATGGCCTCACATTTGTCAAGATAGAATGTCTGTCTGTTGTTTAGTTCCTTTTTTATCTGTACCAGATGTTGCAGGAACCTGAAATGCAGACTCTCCGCAGTCATCCTGTGGTTGGGTAGGCCAGTCGCTAGCTCCCTAGTAGCTACTGCTATTGCTGTTTTCACCCCAGCACATGTGAGGTTGTAAAATGGTTGACTGGCAGCTCATCTGTGTAATCATGCAGCGGTCCGTTACAAATGATCAGCTACAAGCTAGTTTCCTAAAATCCCAGACTGCATCTTATAACCAAAAGCTGTGCATGTTAAACGACCAGGACAGACTTTACTGTGCCATAAAAATGTCTTATGTTAACCTGAGTCCGGGAGTGTTGTCAACCTCTGCCTTTGGAGCTGTCTGAAATGGACTAATCAATGAAAACATGGATTATAGTCCATACCAAGAGCAAAAATTTTTGGAAGAAATTGACTTTGTGCACTCCATGATGAAGCAGCAGATTAAAACACTGTAGAATTTGTATTTGTAACTGTAGGTGTGTTTATGGTTCTGCTGATCCAGTGATGAGGGAATCCCAAACGATCCAGACTCATTAAAGCAGGAGAAGCAGCGCAGGTCCGTTTAATGCGCTGTGGTCACAAAATTGAACATGGACGTATACGCACACAAGCTGCGGTGCTAGTGAGTGTGTGGTGTGTCCAGTCCAGTTGTCTCTGTGCATTTCAGGATAGTGATGTTGCACCGTCAGCATTTCCTACTGTCTAAACGTCTCCTCATGCGTCACATGAACAAACTCCTGTTTAAACCACTGTCCACATCAGCTTTTCACAATGATATTGGTTTTGAATGATTCCAAGTCATTTTGGCCCCTAACTGCCCCCATATGTTCATGTAACAGACCTGAATTTAAGGAACGGCTGTGTATTTTCTAATAAAATGACACTGACAGAATAAAACATGAAATATGTTGTGTTCATACTGTCTACAATGATTTTTTTTTTTTAAGTGGTATTTTCCGTACCGTCCAAACTTTCTGTGGGTAGTATTCTTAACAGGTCGTGGTTTGCTTCCTCCATCACCTGTTGGACCGACGTGTTCCGGGCAGCGTTTGCATCCGTGATGAGACGGGACTGCTCCGTTAATGTCGGAACAAACGGGGATGAACTGCGGCGCCGGGGCCCGAGCACCGGGTCACGCCGTCAGGGTTTGGCCCAGAGGCAGAAGCATCACGCGGCGTCAATTACTGACATTTCTGTCTTTGTTTTGATTTGGGAGCGCAGATAATGAAGGCGTCGGCCTCGTTTTAGTGTTCGTCCTCTGGCAGCCGGTTTAGGATCCCGACACACCAAGGGGTCACTGTGCAGGCAGAGACACGGCATCAACTCTCACACTTTATGATTTCTACTCATTACGTGTATGTATATATAAATATATTTGTGTGTTTATATTCAGTATAGAACATACACACTTGTAAGCACACCAAACTGTGTGCTTTGGTTGAAACACACTCGTCAGCTGTGGTTTGCTGTACACTGGAGAAAAAGAGATGTACTATTCATTTTTCCCTACATGAATTTAATCAGTAATAAACATTTTAAAGGAATAAATATTTGACACATAATGACTGATCTCATCCATCAGTGATTCGAAGCTTGGTCTTAACTTAATTTGAAACCTGTGTCTTTTTGTTTTTGCTTTCTGTGAATAAAAACTATATGGGAGGAAATGTGCACTGGTCGTTTGAACTGGGACAGATGGACACGTGTAGGTTTCAGGTGGGTTCGGGGTGGATCATCCCCTTCAAGACCAGGAACCGGGTCCGTTTGGCCCCCAGAACAGGTTGAATTTCAGTAGTTGTGAATTTACCTTTAAATGGTCACATTTTGTTCATATTAAGATTATTTGATTCATTTTCTTGCTCATTTTAGTTCATTTTGATCGGTATTTCTTTACCTTTTTGTTGTGTTTTTTTTTTTTTTTGTCATTTTGGTGCTTGTTTTGCTCATATTTGTTTATTTTGAATCTTATTTTGTTCGGTTTGGTTCATTTTTGGTCATTTTGGCACATATGCACATTTTAGTTTCCGTTTCTTTTGTTCAGGGTGGGTCACTTTGATTTTTTTTTGTTTGTTTTTTGCTTCTTTTTAGTCATGTTGGGAATTACTTTGTTTAATTTGTTCCGTACTGTGTTCCTTTTTTGTTTAGTTCGGTTCATTTTTGTTCCTTTTGGAGCTTATTTTGCTCCTTTTGGTCATTTTGAGGATTAGTTTGTTCTTTTTGTTTCACACTCATTATTTTGTTCATTTTTTTGCTCAGTTTGGTTTGTTTCCTTGAGTATTCTGCTCATTTTTTGTATCAATGAGCTCCTCTTGTTCTGTTTGGTTCATTTGTATTCATTTTTTCCCATTTTGTTACTTTTTGTCTCCATTGGTTCATTTTTATTTTTTATCCTCGTGATTAATTTTGGCCATTTTTGTTTATTTCGAGGTTTATTTTGTTTTGTTTTTTTGTTCAATATACTTGCTCTTGAATGTCTTTCATTTTGCTTCGTTTCTTGCTGATTTTGGTCATATTTGGCATCATTGTGTTCCCTTTTTAGGTTCATCTTTTTCTCATGTTGGTGCTGATTTTGTTTGGGGGGCTTTTGGTTCCAATTGGTTCATTTTTTATTGTTTTGTGTATTTTGCTCATTTTAGTTCACTTTGGCCATTTCTTTGTTTTTTACAGTTCAATTTGGCCCACTTTTTTAGTTTTGTATTCTTATTGTTGTAATTTTTACTTTATTTGGATCATTATTTCATTTATTTTTCAGTTTGGTGCATTTTTTCATTATTTTGTTCTCATGTTGATTCTTATTTTGCTCATTTTCTTCATTTTTGTCCATTTACTTTTGTTTATTTACTATTTTTTATTTAGTACAGTTTTGTTCATTTCATTGGTTACTTTATTCATTTTTGTTCATGTTTTCTTAATTTAGTTTATTTTTGTTAGCTTCTGCTTATTTTATTGCTTGGTTTACTTTGTGCTTATTTTGTTTTGGGGTTTTTTTTTGTTCATTTTGTTACTTGTTGAGGTCGTTTTTACATATGTTCATTTTTGTGGATTTATTTGATTATTTTGTTTTGATTCTTTAATCTTGGCATCAGGTCACTTCATTTGTCTTTTTCAGATTCACAGAGACACGTATTCCTGGTCAGAGTCATGGGACAGATGCAGTTTGGAAAGAAAAAAAATCCCCCAAACACTCAGAAAATTGCACAATAAATATTTGGAATAGTTGGGAGCATTTTTTAACTGGGTCCATGGTGAATGGAGTCAGTCACACGGAGCACAATGAGGCTGGAATTCCACACAGCGACGCTGGCGGATGTGTGTGTGTCACCAGAAACACAGGAACAAAACAGACGGGGCATGTAGTCAATCTGAAAATAGGTCAGTACGCTGTTCTACAAAGACATCCCACATACAGTCGAGGTCAAAATTATTAGCCCCTTATGATAATTTTGTTTTATCAGATTGTTTTTTCCTCAGTTGCCAGATTTTTAATGGCGCAAAATCAAAATATGCTGGTTTCATTTAGAAGCACTAAGTTGTTTGCATTTGGAAACACAAAAATATTTTAGGAAAACAAAAATGATCATGGTCAATATTGTTGACAACCCAGAAGAACTGACCTTTTTATTCATGCATGTCACAAATTTGTTCAATATTCCCCTCACAAGGGGTTTGAGGCATCGCTTTTTAAAGCATCATGTCAGAAACATATGAGTTTAGATCTGAGGATTGTTGATGGACACAAAGCAGGGGAAGGATGATATTTTTGAGGTCAATATTTTTGACCTCAAGTGCATTTTGGTACAAAAGCGCTTGAGTCAATCATTTAATTTCAGGGGAAATTGGGGCAAAGATTCAGATAAATAGCAGTAAATCACAAAGTGTTCTGACTGAAAATGAACAATGTGAGTAGCAAAGAAAATTTGATAATTAATGAACAAATTAACCATGGAAAGGAATTAAAAAATGGAGCAATTATTAAGAAAATTTAAAAAAGTAAATGCAAAATGAATAAACATAAACAAACTAGTCATGAAACTGGACAAAAGTAAATGTGGTAAAAAATGAACAACATAGTGACCAAAATCAAGAAAACAAATCAAGACAAAACACTGGAAGAAAAATTAGTAAAAAAAAAAAAAAAAATCAGCTAAATAATCCAGACAGTGAAGAAAATGAATAACTTCTTTAACAACATAAGAAGAAAATTAATGTGCAAAGTGACCAAAATAATCAAGAAAATAACACCAAAAAGGACAAAATAACAGTCAAAATTTTAAAAACAACTGAAGCAAAATGAAAAATAAGTTAAAAAATAAAGAAAATTAACAAGTCACAGAATTAATTTATGTAAACCAAATGATCAAGAAAACTCAAAACTTTTTAAAAATAAATGAATAAGACACAATTAACAAGTATATTAAAAAATAATCAGGAAAGAAATATGAGGAAAATATGAAACAGAGCAAAAGTGAAATAAGTGACATGAAGAAATGAAAAGACATGAACAAACTAAGAAACAAAGACAATGAACAAAATAAGGTGAAATAAATTCAAATAAATGAAATCATTGATCAATTAAATTAAATTATCAAGAAAAAAGGTAAATAAATACCAACATAAGAAGAAAATGAAATAAGATAAAAAATCAGAGAACTGGAAAAAATAATGCAAAAATTTACAAAATAAGTCAACGTGAGGAACAAATAATGAAGAAAATTAAAACCAGAAACAAAACGGAGAAACATGAACAAAAAAACATGAATAAGTTTTCCACAGATGTCTTTCTTTTATGTGTTTTTTAATCTTGGAATTTATTTTTCATCTAAAAATCTAGTTTTTTCATGTTTCTCTTGGACCAACAACCAGCTTTTAAGCCTAAACATCAGGATATTGTGATGATTATCAATATAGACTGATAGAAAAATATTATTAAACCAGACTGTGTTTATTGGCTGATGAATTTAATGAGGCTTCTTTCAAAATGAAGATCTAATGATTAAAAAAGAAAAAAAATCAGTGAATCAGAAGCAGAATATATAAAACAAACAAGAAAAAGGAATAAAATAATGAGGAAAATGAAGAAAAATGAACAGAGTAAGATATACACGAACAAAATAATTAGGATAACCAAGAAAATTAATTAAGAAAATGAAAAAGAATATCTTGAAAATGAAAAATACAAAAATGAATAAACCACAACTGAGTGTTTACTGGCTGATGAATTTAATGAGGTTTCTTTCAGAATGGAAACCATAATAAAAAAAAAAATCAATAAATCAGAAGCAAAATGAACAAAATAATCAGGAAAATGAAGAAAAATGAACAAAGTAACACATACAATTAACAAATATAAACACAATCAGGAAATTCATCCATCCGTCATCTTCCACTTGTCTGGGACTTCCCCTTCCCCAGACACCTCCTCCAGCTCCTCTGGGGGGACCCCCAGGTGTTCCAGTCCAGCCGAGACAGAGGTCCTCCAGTGTCTTGGGTCAGCCCCGGGGCCTCCTCCCAGTCGGTCACGCTCGAATCTCCTCTCCAGGGATCCCACGCCCACGCCACCTGAAATGGCTCTTCTTGATGTGGAGGAGCAGCGGCGCTACTCTGAGCCCCTCCCGGATGGCGGAGCTCCTCCCCCGGTCTGTAAGGGAGAGCCCAGCCACCCTGCGGAGGAAACTCATTTCAGCCGCTTGGATCCTGGATCTCGTTCTTTCGGTCATGACCCAAAGCTCATGACCATAGGTGAGGGTAGGAACGTAGATCAAGTGGCAAATCGAGAGCCTTGCCAAAAATCACATAGGTAACCAAATAATTTTTCATTCAAATAATATAGTAACATTTGTTAAAGGCATAATACAAGTGGTACTATTTGAAGCCACAATGTTTGACATTTATAACTAGTGATACAGCCCCCCTCCCCCCTACCCTCAAAGTGGTCTGGTCCAATCTGTTTGTCGCTGCTGTGTTTGTCACTCAGAGACAGGGAGTGAAAGTGTTCAGGAGGAAAACCGGTGAGTAAGTAACAGACATTAAAACCTTAATGAGCGGTCAGTTAACAAGTGATTTATCTCCGCTTGTTCAGCCGCCATAAACACAACATGACAAGTGAAAATTCAGCTGCTTTGGCAGAAGTCGCCGCTATGTTTTACATAAAGACAGCACACTGGTTGACAAGCTGTTAATCGCTAACAAGCTAAAACTGCTGGAGGTCATGACTCTATGAAGCCAACAGAGCCACATCATCTGCAAACATCTGACTCCGCTCATACAGGAGAATCAAGAAAAAATAATAAAATAATGAAGAAAACTAAGAAAAACGCAAACATTTATACATGAATAAATAATTACTGACAACCCATTATCAGAATGTGTTGACTGGCTGATGAATTTAATGAGGCTTCTATCAGTCTTTACAGTAAATTAAACATTGTCTTCATGAATAATTTGGACATAAAATAAAAGAAATGGATCCGTTCTCAGTTTCACACCTGAACAGTTACATAAGAATGAGCGGCAACATCGACAGTGACACATGAAAAACAAGCCTACAATTAACAATGTCATTTTCTATCTAAAAAAAGAGTTTCATCCAAAAGGTCTGCATTTTCTTATAAATATATCGCTTTTGACCAAACCTATTTGACATTTTTGGATATAAAATTCAGTCTTTGGGTTGATCCTTCCCAACAACCAGCTGACACGACGAGAAGACATCTGCATAGGTTTGCACAGCTGCATCAGACGCGACAGACGTGAAATGCCACACCGGAGCTCATTCACGCTGGGAGATTTCAGGTCAACACCGTCTGCTTTACCAGCGGAGTCACCGATATGTCGCCTCAACGGAAGCCCGGCAGCTAAGAAATCAAAGTGCACATGGAGTACTGAAGCAATGAGAATGGAGGTAGAACTTGTGTCGGGTGTTCACGCTGCAGAGGGAGTGTGTGTGTGCAAAGATAGATGATATGGAACACGAACCAGCTGACCGACTACGTTTACGTGCACAAAATATTCCAGTTTTTCCCCGACAAAACGAAACCCCTAAGCGACTGTTTGCATGGAGCGGTCCATATCTCAATGAGAAACGTTCCACTGTGGCCCCGTTTCCACCATAATGAACTGGTTCCCTGGAACTTTGGTCTCCATCCCGTGAACCAGCCTGCATTTCCACCGGTTCTGAAGGGTCCCTACATTCCCTAGTACCTACATCCAATATTTATATTCCCTGACCCATATATCCCTCTGTTACTGTTTCTTGTGCTACAATCTAGGTCTTGTACCAACATGATATTGGAGGAATTGCTCGTGACAGTTCATATATTGGTTCAGGAACCAGAATAGAGCTAGTTCTCTGTTGGTGGAAAAAGGCTTGGTGGCTCGTTTTCCACCTGATGAGCGATGGTTCTTAAATCAGTGCTGGTCCTGCTCCCTGGAGACTTGGTCCAATCAAGTCAATCCGGCTTGTCTTTACACAAGTTTGGACTAAATCTATTCTAATCAAAGACATGAGGGCAGTGCAGAGTGTGCAAGAGACTATAATAAAGTAACATATTGCATATAGTACGCCAGATGGTATATGTACCCAAGAACACGCCTCTTAATGTTTAATGAGGTTTAATTTAAAACACCTGCTGCTCATTGGGGATGTGAGTGAATGGATCCCTCGCAGGAGACAGCTTTAATACTGTATGTAGTATAAACAACATTTTAGCTACAGATTGACACCACAACTGATTGATCAGGGTTAGGTTTAAAGATCATGGCCTGGGATAAAACGGAACCTTTAGAAGGCATATGACACCCGGTGTAAATAACGTCTTCCTGACATATAGAGTAAAACCAATGGGACCTCCACTGGGGTTAGTGAGTGACCAAAGAGCACATGTATGTGACCTTCTAGCTTCCCTTAAACGCAGCAGTTATTCGACATTGTTATAATCGTCTCCTTCCAACCTGTAGAAACAACAAGGGAAAACCGACTGCGTATTTTTGGTTCTAACTGGGAACCAGCGTCTCAGGTTTCGAACCAGTTTACTTTTGGTGAAAATGCTCGTCACAGCAACTGTTATATAAGCTGAACACTGACTACTTTTCATTATGTCAAAGTGTCATTTCTTCAGTGTTGTCCCATGAAAATACATAATTAAAAATCCGCAGAAATGTGGGGGGTGTACTCACTTTTGTGAGATACTGTATGTGAACTCAACCTCGCTAGTTTGTTGAGTCGGCTTTTTGACATTTACACAAAGCCAATAAGTTTCTGATACGTTGTAGGAGACCAACAATGTGGACTTTCCTTCTACCAGAGAGTTTCCTGGTAGACGCCGACATCTACTAATTACATGCAATTCCATTTGTTTATTTTGTGCAATACATGTACAAAATACCCTAATAAACCCAGAATATGACAGCATATCCCACATGTCTTTAGGTCAGAATATCCAATCAGAATAAGCTATTCATAGTCCACTTGTCAACTCCAGGATACTCTCCTATTCTGAACTATCACGCGTTCAGAGAGGGCAGACCTCCAAAATCTGACCCTATGCTCATTTCCCCCATAATGTTATTGCACTAAAAGTAATAGTCTTAAATATACTTGACCCTCATTATTATATTTGTTGACCGTAAAAACCTTGCATTAGCATTTGGAGTCACATACAGATCATTATTCATTAGTTATTCACCAAAAATAATATTTCCATTATGGTGGTTTTTGTTTTAGATCTAACTCTGTAAATGTTGAAGTTATGTCAAATCCATGGGGACATTACTGAATTAGCAGACTTTCTGCTCCAATTTGGCGTCAGTTTCAAGTCTATAGCTTTATTTACTACCTTACAGCAGCTATTTTCCTCAACCCCTGCAAGTATAAGCCTTCTGGATCACTATATCTGAAATATTAACCACATCTGGAACAAACTTTGTGGTTTGAGAATCTACTATGGTGTTATCCTATGTTTTATGGCTACATTTCCTGGGTGTTATCTGTGACGTTACAAGGACAAATGTTGAATTTCATCTCACAACGGTGAAGAATCCTGTAAAAATCTTCTGGATCCAGAAACAATGATCCAGAAACTAATCAATTGTCCTTGTGCCATTTCTGATTCATCTTGAAAATTTCCTCCAGATCTATTCATAACTTTTTGAGTTACGTTGCGAACAAACAAACTCACGGTGACAAAAACATCACCGATTGGCAGAGGTACTCGTGCATGTAAACGTAGTCGGTGGCGGTGAGAGCTCTCCCTCCTTCTCAAGCTGATGTAAACATTCGGAAAAATTTGGTCGACTAGGAAGATGAGTGACATCATGAGGACGATGTTCGACAGTGCCTTTTCTTCCGATAAACGATTTTCATGTGAAATATATAACGATGTGTAGAAAAATAAAACCGCCCGGACGGACGCCATCACTGCCTGCAGCCGCTCAGAGCTTTATCCAGACGCCAGGGACGAGCGTGAAGGACGAGGAACGTTTCACACAGGCGGAAGACGGAGGCCACCAAAACTTTTATATGACATAAACATGTTGGGTTGCCTACTTTTTAATTATTCTCTGTTTTGTCCATTTATGCTTTTTAGTTATTTTTTTTATTATTTATTATTCATTTTGTTTTTAGTCTTACCCCTTTTCTTGATTATTTTCATGTTTTTTGTTCATTGTTGATCATTTTCTTGATTATTTGGGTCATTTTAGTGATACCTTGAATCCTTTTTTGTTATCTTTTAATTTAGTTGATTATTTCATAATTTTTTTCTAATTATATAGATTGTTTCATTTTATAACAATTTTTGCTCATTGTCTTAATTATTTTGTTCATTCTTTAATACTTTTGGGTCAGTCTTTTTAATTATTTGGTTCATTTTTGCCCATTTTCTTAATTATTTTGATCGTTTATATTATATTTTTGATCAGTTTTGATGACCTTGTTATTTAGTTGATTATTTCATGAAATTTTGCTAAATGTCTTGATTGTTTTGACCATTTTGTAATAATTGTCACTTATTTTCTTACTTATTTACTGTAATCATTTCTTGATTTTTTTTGGTCAATTTTTTCATTATTTGGTTCATTTTTGTACATTTTTTGATCATTTTGATCATTCCTGTGGATTGATCAAATGGTCAATCCACAGGAATATGGACAAAAAAATTGGACAAAAAATCGCTAATATTTTTTTGCCCATACTAGCGATTGTTTTGTCCATTATTGCTTTTTAAAAATTATTTTCCTCATTCTTGTTCATTTTCTTGATAATTTGGTTAATTTTTGTTTATTTCCTTGACTATCTTGATGTTTTTTGTGGATTATTTTCTTTTTTGGGATTATTTTACCCATTATTGCACATGTTCACATGTTCTTGATAATTTAAGACTTTTGTTTTTTTAATTGATTATCATTATTGTCATTTTTAAAATACATATAAGTTAGTTCACATATTATTATCAAAGTCTAACCTTATTGTCCTGGCATTATTTTCAAAGTCAGGATATGTCTTCAATTTTCAGCATGTTGATTTTAAGGCTTTTTGATTTCGAGCCACTAGGGGGCAGCAATACAAGCAGATGCTCTAAGTATCTATGACTTGATGCATTTAAGTCTGTTTCAAACATTCACTCTGCTCTGTTTTTTTTTTGTTCTGCCTCTGACACTGTAAGGAGTGATTTTTGGCACTTTGCACATATTCAAATTCACATATTTTATCCAAACAGCCAAATATTATCATATTTGATCCATTAAATCACATTTGCACCGTTTGGTAGATTCTGATATTTAGGCAGCATGTTTTTACAAATTCTTTTGGTTCACTGGTTCACTTTGTAGACCCCCCCCCCCCACACACACACACACACATTTTAATTTTTATAAAGACTTGCAAATATAAACCAAAATTCACGTGCTGCCAAAACAGTTGGCCGTGATTATAGTGTTCTCTGCTGTTTTATTGAGCAAATAATGATGTTGTGGACAAAATGATGGGCTAAAAAGGCCCAGCAATTCATTTTTTTCTCTTTGTTTTTAAATTTTGTCTCACTTAGTATTTGATAGTATTTGTCTTGCAATTCATGATTAAAAATGCGGTGGTTGATAATTATTTGTAGATTACGTTACAATCTTATATTATTTATTTAATCATCATTCTATGCAGGCAATATTACATACACTGGCCTAGATTTCAACATTTTTATTTTTTTCTTGCTTATCTTCGTATATTTTTTTCAGTTATTTATTTTTGCTCATTTTGCTTATTTTATTCTTTGCGCGATCATTTTCAATCACTTTCTTGATCATTTTGATCACGTTTTCCCCATTTGTTTTCCCTCATTTTCCTGGTTATTTGGTTCATTTTTTGGTCACATTTTGTTGTTAGTTTGTTCATTGTTGTGCATTGATTTTTATTGATTTTCTTGAGTGTTTTATTTCTACTAATATTCTGATTTTTTGGTTCATTTCTAGATATTTTTTCTTGATTATTTTGTCAAATTTTCCTCAGTTTCTTCATTATCTTGAACATTTTTACTAATTTTCTTGATTGTTTTGATCATTTTACTCATTTTATTGATTATTTTGATCATTTTACTCATTTTCTTGTTTATTTTGTTCATTTTTACTCATTTTTGTAATCATTTTGCTAATTTTTCCTCATTTTCTTCATTATCTTGATCATTTTTACTCATTTTCTTGATTATTTTGTTCATTTTAATTCATTTCCTTAATCATTTTGTTAATTTTTACTATTATTTGATCATTTTCACTAATATTTTCCCAAAAGCTACACCTTTAATTAAACACAGAACATACATATATTGGACTACAAGGTAATTTTCCCTGATTAGTCTTTAGGTATTATTCATATAAAAATATAGACTAGAGCAGCTTTATTTTTCTTTCTGATCCCCTTAACTCGATGAAAGTGCAGTATTCTGTGAATAATTCCACAAATACCCCTGTATGAGTGGAGCTTTTTCTCACTCTGATTGGAAGTTGGCGCGTGGGGCATTAAAAGTTATGATTTGATGTATAAAATCAAAAGTGCACGGTAGTTCATAAGAAAATAGATTTGTTTCATTATAGAGTATATGACGCGCGTCACATTCCCTGACAGATGGATAAACCGGAGTGTGTGTGCCGGCTGCAGGGTGATCGCCCCCGACCCAGACGATGCTCCATCACATTCTGACGTACAGCTCCGTCCTGCATCTTTGTCTTTTTTTCCCCCATAATCCCGCTGTGCCCCTTCAGATCCATACGTGTCCCCCCTTGGCTTGATAAATGGGCTGCATACGGAAAGAATTAGTGTTCAGTACATTGTGTTCCCTCTCTACAGAGTTGGCAGTGGGGCAGTAGAGATGGTCGTAGGCACTACGAGGAAACCGTCCTGTCTGGAGGTAAACTTTGTGACCCTGTCCACGTTCTCTAAGACTGGTAGCTTCCCACAGGAGGGGCCTGAGCCTACGGGGGGCATCTTATTCCTAGATTTCGATCTATCGTCGTCATTGATCAATCTGTGAAGAGGAATGGGACAGATAAAGTGCAAAAAATCAGCCCCCCCCCCCCCCAAACCTCAGTTCGTGCCACTGGCCATCTTTGGCTGAGCTGTTTCCCCTGGTCTGGACAAGGCACTCTGAAAATAAAAGCAACAGTTCTTCACATTTAGCCCTAAAGAATAATTATTGCCGCCATGTCTGCATACCTGGCGTTTCAACGTGGCAGCTGGAACGTCTCTGAACGAATTTTCATGAATCTTGCCACTTAAAGAGGTCCATCCTATCACATTTAGGGATTGGTGGCTTAAAAATCACTCAAAATTCTGCTATTCACTGGATATATACTATATTTCAGTACATGTCTTGATACGGGTGAAGTTACCAAAAGGTCAGAATTTTTGAAAGTCACTTTTTAATCACGTGCAAAATTTATCAGATTTATTCTTTAGTGATAAATATGTTAATGGTCCCATATGTTCTCTGTAAGGGTGAGTGGTGTGGAGAGTACACAGAAACTGTACTCAAGTAAAAGTACTCATAAAGGTAAGTACTTGAGTAAGAGTAAAAAGTAACTCAAGTACTGAGTGGCTTCGCTATGTGGAATTTGTTGCATTATGTTTTGTTTTATTGGTTATTTTGATAACTTTTATGTCATTTAAATTAAATATTTTGATCATTTTTTGTGTGTTTTGCTGATTTTAGTTTTGTTGGTTACTTTGACCATTTTTGCTATTTTATGTGATTGTTTTGTTATTTTTTTGCACATTTTTTGTACATGTTGTGGGGTTTTTCTTTATTTTTTTGATTATAATGTACATTTTTAATTGGACTTTTTTCATTTTCCTCCTACACAGCTGTGGCTAAATGTATCTGAGTAGAAGTACATTTTTTCCACCATAAGTGTAACTAAGAGTAAAAAGTATTTTGTAAAACAACTGCTCTCAGAATTACATCTTTCAGAAAATATTACTCAAGTACATGTAACTGAGTAGTACTTGAGTACTACCCACCTCTGATAAGGATGTAGACTGGGCGTTGGCAATCTAAAAAGCCAAAAAAAATCTTTCCAGAGCTGATTTTAATTATTTTGTTGACGTTGTTTGCTCTATTAATACAATAAATGCTTGCTTTATTAATATTTATTTTTTTGTTGATGGTTTTCACCAGTTTTCGTCATTGCCTTGTACGTTAGGTTGTTATTTTGTTCATTTTTGTTGATAAAATGCTTATTTTGTTCTTTTTAGTTTATTTAATTCATTACTCGATTCATTTTTGTTCCTTTTGTTCACTTTCTCATTCTATTTCTGTGAATTTTTGTCAAAATCTTTGATTATTGTGTTCATTTTTATTCACTTGATTCATTGTTTTGTTTCCTCTTGTGTATTTTAAAAATCTTTTTGTTATTTTTAATTTGTCTAGTCATTCATTTGTCTATTCATGCCAGAAACACTGGCAGTAGCTCATGGGGGGGCGGAGCTAATATTAGTTTGTCTATGATTGGTTGGTTTGAAAGTTTTAACTTAGAGTTTTGCTGGCTCACGTGGGCAGGACTCATGCTTTTTTTTTGCATATTAGCTAAATGTTAAGAGTAATGTCATATAGATTCACCACTTAAATTTACCATCTTGACACTGATATTATTTTTAGTGTATTGCTGAAATCTGACAGATTTTGTAAATATTATACAAAATGTGATCCAGATGATATGGAACTTATACACCTCTAAAAACCAATCTTTGGCAAATAAAGACATTTTTGTTCATTTTTAGACAATTTATTCATTGTTTTGTTTCATTTTCTGGATTATTTGTCATATTGTTGCATAATTTAATGCTTATTTGGCTCATTTTACTCATGTTGGCCATTTTTTGATTTGATGTTGTGAATGATAGCACACAGTTATAATATGGGGATTCCTTTACACTAAATAATATGTATTGTGTTGTCTTATAATAAACATGTCTGGTAAGCTTCTCCAATTTTGCTGATTTTCTTGCTTATTTTTGTCTGGATTCCTGGCTATTTTATCTGTAAACTGAGGCAGTAAAGGCACAAATCGAAATTAACTATTCACCAGAACACAGGAAATTAAGTGTCTGATGATGAAAATTTCCGGATGGATCCAGAAATGTGTGACAAAAAATGTTCAAATTGTTCAAACATACCCCATTGCACGTGATCCAAAACGAGTGACTTTGAAAAATTCACGCCTGTTTTTATTTATATTTTAAGGCTAAATGTGGAGAAACGCTGCTTTTACTTTACGCCTGGCACCCATAGTTCTGTGCGGCCGCGCCCTCCCTCACCTCTTCTGTCTCTTTGTCTGTCTGCTGTGCTCAGGCCAGTCCAATAGGGCTCAGTTCTTTTTGAAAAAAGAAAAAAGTCTCTTGTCCCGGTCCGAGGTGCGGTGCGCTCGCCTGGAGGACTGACTGCTGTGGGCCCCGGACGGCCCCGACACAGAGGAACACCACTCGTCCTGGTGCTTGTCCATCAACTGCTGGTCGATCACTCTGTGCATATCGTCCTGAAACACGACAGTGGAGAAGGCGACAGAATGAGACAAAAGGGAAAACAGACAAGTGTCGAGGTTTGAGAAGATCAGACTCACTGATTACAAGGGGGGTCCATGTATCCGACAATTAAATCTCCCATGTCTTCATGCTTAGTTATATTCTGTACCTCTATTATGTGTGTGTTAAAGTTGTCGGCGGAGATAATTTTAGCCTCAATATGATTGGTTGCATTGTGTGATGATTTAGAATTTAAGGATTCTGCTGGCTCATGGGGACAGAATTAATGCATTTCAACTTGACAAATCCAGAAGTAATATAATTGATGATATAAAGTATAACATGTACTCACTGGCCACTTTATTAGGTACACTTTGCTATTACTAGGTTGGACCTCCTAGCGATCATAAGATTGTGTGGTCATAAAAAGATGGACATGGTCAACAGCAATACGTACTCATGTAGGCTGTGGCATTAAACAGTGCACACAAATGTGCCCCCACCAGCAAACCTGAAGAGTCATGTCGTTTGTGTCAATCTTTACCATAACATCAAAATGTTGCAAAAGAAACTGAGACTCACTAGACACTGCAACATTTTCCAGCTTTCTTTTTGACAGGAGTGTCACCATGTGTGAGCTGCTGCTGCTGTTTTTCCATCTGCTTCAAGGTTTGACATGTTGTGTGTCCATAGATGTTCTTCTGCATGACTCATTTGTAACAAGTGGTTATTTCCTTTCTGTCTGCTCAAACCCGTCTGACCTGTGGCATTAACGAGGTATTTTTCTCCACAGAACTGTTGCTCACTGGATATTATCTCTTTTACAGACTGCTTTCTGTAAACCCTAGAGAATTTGTGAAATAATCAGACCTGATCTGGAACCAGTAACCATGACAAGTCGTGCAAATCCCCTTCCTTCTCTATTCTCATGCTCAGTTTAAACTTCAGGAGGTCGCCTTGGCCATGTCTGTATGCTTAAATGCACTGAGTTGTTGCCATATAATTTGATGACTAGAGAATAGCATTTTAAAAGTTGTGTCAAAAGTGCTCCTACTGAAGTGACCAGTGAATGTATAATGCAGTTTCATCACATCAACACTGCTTTATTGCAGTTAAAAACTTAACAGAAACTAACAGAAGTTTGGAGCTAAGGCAGGAACCAATAAAATCAGTAAAAAAGTCTGGATCAATTTGGTATCCGCAGTGAGTCGGCAGTACGTGAATAATTCTTCCTTAATTGAACTATGTAAGGGAACAACTCCAGCCAAAACACTTTCTCTTGTGCATCATATTTATGGCAGTAAACCGGACACAAAGATGACCAGTTTCTATACGCTACCAGTCAAATGTTTTAGAAAACATCAATTTTTCCAGTTTTTTTGCTGCAATTCAAGCAGTTAAAGTTCAATGAATAGCTTGAAATGGTTTCTCTTGCAATGCTTTTGTTCCTCTTTTTCGCCATTTCTGTAGCAACATAATGCTTTCTGCAGTACAATACTGTTCATGAGGGTATGGTATCGTTCCAGCACTGCTTTCATGCAGACACAGGGGGTTTTTAATTAAAGAAAACAGACACCCGTAGGAATTATTTGCACCATCTTTCAAGTCTTGATCATTCTCCATTTGTGCAGAACAGCTTCAAATGGTTAAACCAGGGGTGTCCAAACTACCACACATCCGTACGCACTTACGTAAAACTCGACGCACTCTCTCATTGGTTCCTAGTATGACACGTAAGAGCGGAGCATCA
>JAQQAE010002991.1:0-21100 GCA_029823295.1 Pseudamia nigra | reverse complement strand
TGACAATGGCCTACAGTCCCTTAGCCAATCAGGATGCAGAACACAATGCGTGGGTTCTCCTTTAGCCAATCAGGACATAGAACACAACGTGTGTTCATATGCTGAAAAAAAACCAAAAAAACATGACAATTGCACAAAAAAAAAAAATCCGCGATACAGTGAGGCCACGAAAGGTGAACCACGATATAGCGAAGGACCACTGTATTTCTTTTGCAGGCAGTCACTTTTGTTCCAGTGTCTTCTATTATGGTATAATAACCTGTCTGTTTACGCTCTGAACTTTATGAGAGACATCTGTTTTTTTTTTTACTGAAAAACACCTGGGATAGCATAATAAATGGCTTAAACTTTCTCAAGCAGAAATTTATTTGAAAGTGTCAAACACCTTGGCACAACTTACCAAGTTTAATAAAACAATCTTTGTGCAGGTATGTTTGAGTTAACAGTAAAAAAAACCTGATTTTTTTGTTACTGACTTTTTTTTCAAAATTATTATAAATATATCTGTTGTCACACAAAGCAAATGTAAATTTGGGAATTTAAACAAACTGGACTGTAACCTGAGGTTCTCCTGAATCAAATGACATGTGACACTTCAGTACTGACCGCTACAATAAGTGAATAAAAACAAAAATGTCAGACGCCCCCCAAATGGGGCGGCTGTGGCTCAATAGGTAGAGCGGGTTGTCCAGGAGTTGAAGGGTTAGCGGTTCAAATCCAGGATTCTCATGTCCACAGGCTGAAGTGTCCTTGAGCAAGACACTGAAACCCACATTGCTCCCAGTGAGTGTCACTGGTGTATGTGTGGCTGGGTGAATGGAAAGCAGTGTAAAGCGCTTTGAGTGCTGTAGGGTAGAAAGGTGCTATATAAGTGCAAGACCATTTACAAAATGCTCTAGGTCTTTAAGGGTTAAAATCTCCACAAAGGAAGTTACACTACCAATGACAACTTTGGACATACCTTATCCCTCTCTAGTTTTCTTTATTTTCAACATGGTACAATACTGAAGACATACAAACTGCAAAAAAAGAAATGTTTAACGACCCAGAACATGTTTTATATTTTAGACTCTCTAACGTAGCCATATTCTTTCATCAGATTCACCAAGTGGTCACCTCAAACTGTTTTCAAATCATAAGTGAGTCAATTTGTTCCTTAGGCCATTAGTTGTCTTGTGAAGAGGACGGGTGAGCACCAAGTCAATAGCTCCAGTAATGCTACAACTATTGTACAAATCCATATTCAGGCAAGAAACACTCAGTTATGAAAACAGAACAGACAAGCTGACATTACTTTAAGAAATGACACTGAATCTGAAAAACCTCAAGAACCTTGAACATGTCCCCAAGTGCAGTCGTCAAAACCATCAAATGCTATGATGAAACTGGCTCACACTGGCTCTCCCTGGTTTCTGGAGCTGGTAATTCTAATAAACTTGTAAGAGGAAGCTCCTGGGCTTCCTTTCCAAGACAGTCCTTTTAAGAGCCAGTTTCAAAATAGCAAAGTTCTTGTGATATTTCAGACTGACTAACCTTCATTTCTTAAAATAACAATAGACTGTCTTTTCTCCTTAATGAACAGCCTCATCATAATACAAATTTGTACAATAGTTGTACTAGCATTAACAGAGCTACTGATTCTATATCCACCTTTCATTTGCATAAGACAACTGATGGTTTAAAGCACTTAAGAAATAGCACAAAAGAACTCTTAACAAGGCACAACTGTGGTTTGAAAACTGTTCTGGATGACTACCGTACTCCATGAATCTGATGAGAGAATGCCGTGAGTGTGTGCAAAGCTGTCATTAAAGCTAAATGTGGCTGCTCTAAAATAGAAAACATTTTCTAGGGGTGTTTAACAGCAAATCCTGCAATCAGCAAATTTGTATGCGTTTTTTTCCAGTTTGAATGTCTACAGTGCTGATGTACAATGTTGAAAATAATAAGAATGAGAAACCACTGAAGGAGGTGTGTCTAGTATATGTATTCAGCTTTGTCAGTTCATCAGTCTACTTGTCAGTAGAATTAAATAAAAACTGCTGCACTGTTGTCATGAAAGTTGGTGTATAGGAGGCCATAGGCATTCATTTCCATGTGAAAAGAAATATAATTT
The DNA here is from genome assembly GCA_029823295.1 of Pseudamia nigra. NCBI lineage: Eukaryota > Metazoa > Chordata > Actinopteri > Kurtiformes > Apogonidae > Pseudamia > Pseudamia nigra. The sequence continues at coordinate 18,984 of JAQQAE010002991.1, read as the reverse complement.
AATGACATGAATAAGGGGTGTTGACAATGGTATAAGCGCTAATGCCCTTCCATTGTTATTATTGTATCACTCGGTTTGAATAATCTAGAGATTCAACAAATTAGCAGTTTAGTTTGAAAATAAATAGTCATTTATGCACTACAGACATACTCTTGAACATCAATGAGTTATGAGGGAAATGTTTGGTTTTTAAGATCATATTATATTGTGCTAAAAGTAGTTTTCAATTGTCTACAAATTCTGTTTTAAGCTAACATTATTACACTCTATATTGTACATACATTTAAGACAAAAGTAATTACAGAGGAATGGTTTAATTACATTTGCAAAAAGCCTTCAACACTGTGGATCGTAGCATCGTCTTATGCAAATTAGAAGCCATAGGGCTAACAAAATCTACCTTAAACTGGTTCAGAATCCACCTCGCGAACATGTTGCAGTGTGTGGAAGTAGGTGGGATGACCTCCACATGTGTGAATGTGAACTGTGGTGTCCCCCAAGGATCAATCGTAGGACCTTTGCTTTTCCTTTTTTATGTTAATGACATCCCCTCTGCAGTAAATAGGACACTGTTACTATACACAGAAGACTCAGCACTGCTTGTTGCTGGTAAAGACACTGCACAGATTCAACAGTGTCTGTCTTCCAAATTGCAATGTGTACGTGAATGGTTTATCGATGATAAGCTGTCTCTTCATCTCCGAAAGACTGAAACCATCCTATTTGGCTCATTGCAACAGACTCTATCAATGTCTCATGCAAGGGTCACCCTATATTCCAGCAAATCAAGTGTTAAATACTTAGGTGTTCAATTAAACCAATCACTATCTTGGAGCAAAAGAGCAGAAGCAGCAATAAAGACATCCAATGCCAAACTTATATTTTTATATGGGCACACCAGGAATTTAGGTCTGAAAACTAAAAAAGCTCCTAACCAAAGCTCTGATTTAATGCCACTTCGATTATACCAACACCTCTTGGTACTCTGGTCTGTCAAAAAGTTACCAAAATAGGCTACAGGTTACCCAGAACAAAATAGTCGTCTCTTGTTAAGTGCCCCCCCCCCTTTGTTTATTGTCTTATTTGTTCCTCATTTCCTTTGTTTCTGTTTTCAATCAATCAGACATATCTATTTTATCGTGTTCGTTAATGATTTTACCTTCCATCTTATATTTTTTTACCTTCTATTTTAATGTATATACTAGGTGCACTGATCTACTAAATAAATTCAAACTCATACTCTGTTGAAATGTTACAAACCCTACAGACTCTCTGTAGGTTAACTATGAAACTCAAATGTCACCAATTCCTCACAGCTAGCTGTGTTAGCTACGAGCTAGGTGTAAACTCAAACTGAAGTACGTACAGGTTAGAAATAGGTCCTGCTTCTTACCTCTGGAAGAGATTTTCCGTAGCTCAGATTGTAAATTTTGACATCGTTCACACTAGATATCTGCATTGTAAAAGATACACAAACCCCAAGTTACACATAACACTGTTACTACCCCGGTAAACGGCGCTGAACCCACGTTGTTGCCACGGACGCATAACAGGAAGTGAATGTGACTTTTCACAAATAGGTCCGTGAAGAAACTAGAAATAGTGACAACGATAAATAAAGTTCCCCAATTTGTCTGTTCTGTGTCTAAATAAATTTTAAATAGTTTCAAAGAAGCAATAAAATAAGCCGGGCTACAAAAACATTTAAATAGGCTACTAATATTGCTTAGCGTTAACGTCCATTATTTGGTACTAGTTGAGTAAGTTATTACAGATATTTACACGGACTTTTTGTTATGTTTAAACAATTTCACAATAGTCTTACCCATAATGTCTATGGTCTTACCACTGTAACTTAAAAAACACTTAATGGTTTTTAATGCGATCACTCAGTGACTAATTTACTCAGTGAGGTTTGACATTGCTCACAGTTGAGTTAAATTAAAATCTAGTGTGATGCAAATGTGTCATTGTAACCTAAAACATGTATGTATTTAGTAAATATGAGTTTAATGAACATAAGCTATAATCGTTTTATGATTCCATATAACATTTTTAGTAACCTAACTGGAAAAATGCAATTTAGCATACATGTAAATTGGCAAAGCACAAAATTCCTGTGTTGTCATGTTATTTTGTCAACTCATGGGCTTTGTACATTTAATTGAAGGGACCAATTAGTAAAGAGCAAAATCAGCTTTATGTGCACATGTGTTTAAATAAATGATGTAAACTATGTTTGAGTGGATGCTCACATCACATCACCCGGGGTGATGTAACAGCTCAGTGTGATACTGAAGGACAGTGAGCGGTTGTCAGTCAGTGTCAGGTGAGGCTGCTGCTCACACTGACTCTGGGACTGACACAGGCGGTCATGAGGATAACCTGAAGGTGAGGAGACTTTTCATGCTTCGGAAGAGTTTATTTTTGTTTAAAGGTTTTTATTTTGGTTAAAAAAGGCAGAGTTAAACATTTTCACAAGGGAGGAATGATAAGATTTAATGTTACGCAGCAATAATGAGCATTTTTCAAATATTTATAGATTCTAAACATTACAAAAGTAAATTTTCAGGAGGATGTGTTTTCAATGAGTCATCTGATTCATCCATTTCATCTGACAGTGGATTTTTTTTTTCCTGCGATATAGCCTATTGTGTGCCAAATTCCCATTCTTTTTGGGATTATTTTGGGTGGAGTGGTCTCTAAACAGTGGGAGTCATGACAGACTTGTGGTTGATTTCGGTCCCACTGGACAAGACCAGTCTAACCAGTGTAGAGAAACTAAAGCACACCATTGCCAAAACAAAGCAGGCCTCCCTCTGCAAATTCACCATTCCAGACCTCAAGGTAAGAAGACCTACTAAGTCGGGGATGAGAGGGGTAAAGAAAGAAAATGTGTGTTTAAGCTGTGACGTGCTTCTGCATTCTGCTGTGAGATTTGCATTGTCAAAAACAAAGGAAGTGTACGTTGGTTCTGAGCTTGTGAAGGTACAGTAGAGTGTAGTTGAGGAGGGTGATGGTGTTTGGTGTCCTTCTCTGGTGAAGTGATATAGGCTCAGGTTGCTCTCTACAGTTTGAGGCAAAATTTCCATCTGACCCATTTTACTCAGCCCGATCATGGTAGACAGTGGCTTTCACCAGCTCTATAGTTTTATTGAGAATCTAAACCTATAAATATTAAGAGGCCTGTTGAACAAAACATAGGTCCTGTTGATGGTTATACGCAGCCCATATGTTTACAATGCAGAGCTGTAGCTGATGTTTTAAGGATTTGAGCTGTGTCTGATTTCTGCTGCGATGACAATAAATATGCTGTGTATGCTGTGACCTCAGGTGGGAATACTGGACAGTCTGGTCAGTTTGTCAGATGATCTCTTCAAGTTTGACGCGTTCACTGAAAGGTAAAAAAAGAACATCACCACAAATAATGTCATACTTATGAGCACTAAGCTTTTTTGCCTCAGTGGTCATAAATGTTTGTAGCTTAATGTGTGGGTTTGTCATTAATTAAGACTTGAAACTCCGAGCTTGTGCGGTTGGTGCCATGATTAATTGATGGTCAGGGGCAGCTGACGGTTTGTTTTCCCTGCTGATTTTAAATTCATTGTGACTCAACCGGTGCAGTGTCAGTGTGTATGCTACAGCTTATTTGTAACCTCAGTATTAAGTCTATAGAGATGCTGTCACAGAAGCTGATACATACAGCATGACCAGACCCACATTAATGTTCTGTCTGAAAGTCTGTGTATCCTAGGGACAGCGGTCAGCAACTTTTGGAATCTAAGGAGCCAGTTGTGAACAAATAGGGGAAAAAACCATGTGTTTCAAGCCGCACAAAATATCTGAACCATTTATGTACCATATGACATATAATGCACATTTTAGCACACTGTAAAATCAAATAGTTTATTATTTCAGTCATTTTAATTCATCACGGTTAATTTGTTCCTTTTTTTATACTTTGTTCGTCCGCTTGATGATTCATTTCATTTCATTGATCATTTTGTTCATTATTTCATTTTTATACATTTTGTTTATAATTTTATCTTTTTTGTTGATTTTCCTCATTATTTTTGTTCATTTTTGATAACTTTGTGTAAAATGTTAATTTTTGTGATGTTTGCTGATTATCTTGCTTATTTTTCTGAAGGATTACTTTTTCATTCATTTTGTTCATTTTTTTTTGATTATTTTGTTTGTTGTTATTCATTTTCATACAGAAAATTTATTATGTATTATTTTAGTCAATTTTGTACATTTTTGCTCAATTTCCTGATGATTTTGTTCATTTTGTGGATCATTTTATTCAGTTCGGCTTTATTTGGCTTTTTTTGTTACTTGATTATTTTTTGTTCCTTGTATTCATTGTTTTGTTCATTTTTCACCATTTTACTAGTGATACTGTTAAAATTTATTCATGATCTGGATTATTTTGCTCATTTTATCAATCATTGTCTTCACTGTTATCTGAATTTTTTTGCAATTAGGTGGGGTTTTTTTCTCCTTTTTGTTGATTTTGTGCTTATTTTGTTCATTTTTACTTCATTATGAAGTGTTACTTTCATTATGGTTCAAATCCATTGGAGCACACTGAGGAGGGGCTACAGAGCCACATGTGGCCCAGGTTGCAGACCCCTGCCTTAGCAGAAGGCTTTTACTTGAATAAATAAAACCGTGCAGCCACATTAATAGTTGATCATGCACCTTGATGTCAGTCACGTGGGAATTTGGCAGCAGAGATTTCTGGACAAGATCTAAATTATTGAAAATGTAGCAGGATGAATAGCGTGTAATGAAAACTCTGCTTTTCTTTTGTTGCCTGGTCAGTGTGATTAAAAACACGTGTCAGTGTATGAAGGAGGTGATGGAGCAGTCCAATGACAAAGTGCTGGAGAACGCTTTAGTCAACGGAGGTGGGTCATTCCCGCAAACACACACACAAACACACACAAGAGCATGCTGAAGGTGTTAATTACACTGTATAGGAACTCATTAAGTAAGTGCATAGAAGCCTTAGGCAACGTGCAGATTAAAAATAAGAGCAACACCCACTTCACACACATATGTTTAAAGTCAGAGGTGGGTAGAGCACACAGAAACAGTACTCAGGTCAAAGTACTTCTACTTCATAATTATAGTGACTCAAGTAGCAGTAGAGAAACATAACTACTTGAGTGAAAGTAAAGGAGTATCTCGTAAGAAAACTACTCAAGCGGTGAGTAACGTCATAACATGGAATTTATTACAGCATCATATATCATGTTCAAACAGCTATTTTGATAATTTTTGTTCATTTCCATGATTATTTTTGATCAATTTTGTTGCTTATTTGGGTCATTTTTGTTCAATTTATAAGTTATTTTGTTAATTGTATAATGTACTTGACTATGTTGTTAAGGTTTTTTGATAATTTTGTTCATTTTGCTGCTTGCTTTGTTTATTTTGTTCATTTTTGTTCAATTCATCAGTTATTTTGTTAACTGTATAATTTGCATGAGTATGTTGTTCAAGTTTTTTGATTATTTTGTTCATTTTGGTACTTATTTAGTCATTTTGTTATTCCGTTATATTCTGTTATATTTTGTTATTTTGTTATTTTTTTGTTCAACGTGTTGCTAATTCTGTTCATTCTTGTTCAGTTTGTTGCTTATTTTGTTCATTGTGTTCCTTTTTTATTATGTCTGGAAAATGTTTGCTCATTTTGTTGTTTAGCTTCTTCATTTTGCTAATTTTTTGATTATTCTGTGCATTTAAAAATTTTAATTTATTGTTCTGTAGTTTGTTTTTACTACAGCCTTTTTAAAAATTCCTACTCACTGAGCTATAGCCAAATGTAACTCGCGCAGAAGTTTTTTTTTTTTTTTCCAGCACAAATGTAACTAAGTGAGAGTAAAACGTATTCTACCAAACAACTTGGTACAATCATTTGAAAAAACTACTCATGTACATGTAAAGGACTAAATGTACTTGAGTACTACACACATATGTTTGTTTAAAGCTCCAGATCCTACCATTATCTATTCATTTTCTACTTTATATTTTCCGATTATCAGACCATGGAATGAGTGAAAAACCCCTCCTGTCACCCATGAGAGCTTACTTCAAGTCACTATGGGGTACATTTCAAGGAGAGTGTAGTGTCGTGTGACCTCTCTCATTTTCACATTGCTTTTACCTTCGTGTTTCCTGAATGACTTTAGTGTGCGGTGGTGTGTCATTGCAATTCTGTAATGTTCTCCCGTAGGTAGGCTCTGATGCTTTGTGTGTGTGTTGTGTGTTTCTTAGTGGACATAATGAGCTATGTGACAAATTTTCAGTGGGATTATTCCAAGTATCCCACAACTCTGCCTCTTACCAGCCTGGCGCAGATCATCAACAAGGTACAAACAAATGAATATGAGTGAAAGTCAAATTTAAAATCTGTTGGAATGGCTTTAATGGCACTAAAGTTCAAGTGTACTAAATGTGGACTGTCATAAAGGTGACAGCTGAATGATTTTGAAGTCTGATGCTTGTATGTCTTCTTGTGTGTCAGCAAGTTTCCCGTGTGGAGACAGAACTAAAATCTAAATTTGCTGAATACAACCATGTGAAAAGGAGCCTGGAAACCCATGAGTCCAAACACAAGTGAGTGACATTATATATGAATGAACTAGAAATACACAGTGGTGTGTAGAGTACACAGAAACAGTACGCAAGTAAATGTGCTGTTACTTTATCATTTTAATGCTCATTTTGTTGTGTATTTTGCTGATTTTTGTTCAGTTTTATTGGCAATTTTTTATCATTTTTGCCCATTTACTTCATTATTTTGGTTATTTTTGCTCATATTGTTGTATATTTTGCTGGCTTTTGTTTAGGTTTGTTGGTTATCGTGATCATTTTTGCCCATTGACTTCATTATTTTCATCATTTTTGCTCATATTGTTGTGCATTTTGCTGATTTCTGTTCAGCTTTATTGGTTCCTTTGATCATTTTTGTCCATTTGCTTCATTATTTTGATCATTTTTGCTGGTATTTGTTTAGTTTTATTAATTATATTGATCATTTTTGTCAATTTACTTCATTATTCTGATACTTTTTCTTTGTTTTGTTGTGCATTTTGCTGATTTTGGTTCCATTTCAATGGGCATTAGAACTTTTGTATTAATATACGTGATAGTTTTGTTACTTTTTGCACATTTTGTGAGTATTTTTTGACTTTACTTTCAATTTTGCTTGTCAAATTATACGTTTTTAATTACTTGTATACTTACTTGTTTTTTAATTTTTACTCATTTTGTTGCACATTTTATTGATTTTGCTCAGGTTTATTCGTTACTTTGATCTTTTTTGTCAATTTATTTGATTTTATAATTAATTTATTTGATTACTTCTTCTGTACTTTTGCTCATTTTGTTCATTTTTAAATGATCTTGTTGATTATTTTGTTGATTTGTTTTTAATTTGTTCATTTTTTGTTAATTTACTTAATTTCATTTTGCTCATTTTGTTGCTCATGTTCTTCATTGTTGTTCATTTACTTGATTATTTTGTTCATTTTGTGTTCATTTGTCGGATCTTATCTTTGTTTTTTCTTTTTTTTTTGGTTCATTTTACTCACTGAGCTGTGGCTAAATGTAGATTGTATTTTTTCCACCATTAATGCAACTGAGTAAAAGTAAAATGTACATTGTAAAACGTCTACTATCAGATGTACATTTTTTGGAAAATATTGTTCAAGTACGTGCAACTGAGTAAATGTAGTGTTGGTCTTTCCAGGGGGTCGCTGCACACTCGCAGTCTGAATGAAATAGTAAGGAAAGAGGACCTGGTGGTCTCTGAGTATCTCACAACTCTATTAGTGGTTGTGAACAGGTCAGTGAGACAAGCGGGTTTTATGGTTTCAGGAGTAAATACAGTATGTGTGTTTCTGATGTGGGCACTGTACAAATTTGCTTACAGAGGGAGTTATGTGCAGTGGGAGCGGAGCTATGAATCTATGTCAGACTTTGTGGTTCCACGGTCCAGCAGGTGAGACATTTTTTTCTTGGCTACAATACAAGTGTATCCACTCGATCCAAGTACAAGTGACGTGGCAAAGCTCAGAGTACCTGCTGTGAGCATCCAAAAGGTCAGCCTAACCACAAGTGTCCCATTACCAGCAGAAAGTAAGAGTCCACTTATCTTAGATCAGTAGCTGGAGAACAAATTACTTTTTCCCAAAAAAAAAAAAAAAAAAAAAGAAAGAATATTGTATGTCAGAATTTGAGTACAGGGTGGAATAAGTAACTCCGTAGATTAAACAGAAACAATATTCAAGTAAATCTATTGTGACTTTATAATTCTAGTGATTCAGGTAGAAATGAAGTACCGGTACTCATACGCATGCTTTTTTTTTTACTAAGGATGCTACTAAACTTTTTGATTATTCTGATCATTTTTGCTCATATTGCTGCTTATTTTGTTGACTTTGTTCAAGTCCTTCATTTTATTGTTCATTTTTGTTCATTTTCTTGATTATTTTCTTTTTTTTCACTCATTTAGTTGCTTATTATTTTCATTTGTAAAATGTACTTAACTGCTTTGTTCAGTTTTGTAAAACTTTATGATTTTTTTTGTTAATTTTTGCTCTTTTCTAAATAGTTTTTACTTATTTTGTTCCTTGGTTTAGTCATTTTGACCATTTTCTTGGTATTTTGTTCACTTTTTTAAATTTAATTGATTATTTTGAATTTTATTATTAATTTAACCTTTTTTCACTACTTTTTGAGGTGGAGCAAAATGTAACAGAGTAGAAGTACATTTCTTTTCATCACTAATGTAACTAGCCTCCAAAGTAACTACACTCTAAAGCATATTTTATGGGGAAAAAATACTCAGGTACATGTAAAGCAGTAAATGTACTGGATTTTTTTGATCAAATTATGTGTGGACTATCAACAGATGCAGGATTAAACTAGAAAAGGCAATATTCATTTAACAGTACCCCTGTGTAAAATACATTTAAACACAGTAAATGATTTCCACTGCTCAGCATTTTCCAGTCTGACGTGCATTGCACTGCAGGTTATTTTCTATGTGAGAAAAAAAACTTCTTTTTGTATTGTTGATTGCTGTTTTGATCAGAACTACAAAGCACCACCCACCACCTTTAAAGGATAATTTCTGATATCTTAGGACAATATTAAGTCTATTTAAAGTGAAGCCCCCCCCCCCCAAAAAAAAGACATCAAATACACAAACTAAGCATGACTGATTTACAGTTCAGTAGTGGAAACTGTTCAGTCTTCATTGCCCAGCATTAGGCTTGTCATGTAGTCAAGTCATCGTCCCATCGTCATCGTGCAGTTGCCTATATTTCATGTGCATATTGGTGGACTATGCTTCCCTGTTGTTATTTTCTTTCTTTCCAGACATTGCATGGTGCCATATTTCTTTCTACTTTGTCGTTATTTTTCCTTCTGACTGACAGGAAGCTGTATGAGGATGAAGAAGGGGGCATTTTTTCAGTTACACTTTTCAAAAGAGCTGTGTGTCAATTCAAAGCCAAAGCCCAAGAGAGCAAGTAAGCAGGATGTAATGTCGGAAAATGACACATAAAGTTAGAGCCGTGTTGTCTGTGTCAATTACCATAGTGTAGCCGATCATCCACACAGGTTCATCGTGCGCGAGTACTGCTACGATGTGGAGGAACAAAAGCTGCAGGAGATGAAGGAGCTGAGGATTTGCCAGAAGAAGCAATATGTGAGTCAAACACCACGTCGGCACTTTCAGAAGTTTAAATGTGTGTCTGTCGGTGTGTGTTAACCGCCTCGGTTCTCAGCTGGAGATCACTGTGCTCCACTTGTCATCAAATAGATCCACTTTTATCAAATTCAAGACACACAAATGTACTTTTTTTGCTGGAGAATATACAGTATAGGCTATATAATGGGGATATAATGAACATAAAAAGAGCAAATTAACTAAATGAACAAATGATGAAAATAAATTATATAAGCCAAATTAATGAAAATAACAAAATATTTTCATACCATCCACATCACTTTTCATCTTTCAGCCAAATGTCTGTGTTACCATGGTAACAGACACAGCACATCAATAAAAAGTTGTATATTTATATTAACTACATTTATTTCTTCATTTACAGTCAAGTCAAAAGTTTGGGGCCACCCCAGATTTTTTAACATGTCATTCAAAGAAAAAAACAATATTTATATAAGTACTTATAAGATTTATGAATTATATCAATTTAACAACTTTTTGCAAAATGAACCCAAACTTTGGCTTCATTAAAATACCCTCCTTTTGCTGTAATCACTGAACAATTGTGGACATCCTAAGCAATAATGAGTCAAACAGTTCACAAACACTTAAATAACTCAGATGAAGTTTCACTTTCTATCAGAACAGTCAGTGGTCGTCACTTAAACTGTTTTTCAATTGATACCAAAAGGTTAGATTGATATATACTTATTTACCAATTTAAAATTTGAATTGTGTATTGAAATATCCCTTCCACACATATAAATATTATTTTTTGTTTTTTCTTTGCATGAAAAAATGGCCAGTTTGATAAACTGGACATATTGTATATTAAAAAATCTGGGGTGGCCCCAAACTTTTGACTGGTAGTGTAGGGTTGTTTGTTTATTTGTTTGTTTGTGTCCAGCTGAGATCCACTGTTTTACTGTAACCTGTGCATGCCTCCTCTATAGGGAACCTTTATAAGTTGGCTGAAGCTGAATTTCAAAGAGGTGTTTATTTCCTGGATTCACTTGAAAGCACTGAAGGTGTTTGTGGAATCAGTCCTCAGGTCAGTGTTGCTACAGTTTTACAGTTGACATTCACAAAATGACACCAACTCATTGTATGTTTAGTTGTACTGTATGTATATCCGAGTAAAGTCATGAGGATATGCCCTGGCAGGTACGGAATACCAGTAAGATTTCAGGCTCTTCTGCTGCAGACTGATAAGAAGCGCTCGAAGAAAATGAGAGAAGATCTCGACATGCTGTTCATGCACCTGGACCCAACGTTCACTCCTGGCATGACAGATGTAAGAGGCCAAACTCATATTCAGTGCAGCAAATGCTGACTTTATGTCACACTAATCATGTTGTTCATGATTACTGTTGTCTAAACCACAAAGAAATGAAAAAAGAATTGTCGCTATCAGTGAGTGGGATCAGCTCATGCTGACATAGATTATATAGGTGTAGTAGCTTATTTTGTCTAGCGAAAATAGCCACATGTGATTTGGTGATTTACAGACAAAAATATACAATATGTCATACAAAATCTTATTTATGGAGGACGAATGGGACAGATATACTGTAAGACTATTTCCTAGAATACTGTAAATTGAATCTTGCGTTTTTACTCCTTCGCCTCTAGGCTGAAGGGGGTTGTCATTGCTGTGACCAGGTAGCGGGCGGCATCAAATGTAGGCTTGTTAGTGTGTTTAATCTTAAATAGAAAAGCTTAGAGTCACTAATCTTACACCAAAGGTGTAGTAGCTTAAGACCTTGGTCAAGTTCCAAAATGGGTGACCTTTACACTTTGACCTTTACCTCAGGGTAAAGGTCAAAGTGTAAAGGTCAAATTATCTGATTTTCTTGTTAGTGTTATTGCTCTTAAATGGAGAGGCCTGGGGTCACCAAACTTACAGAAAAGATGTATGAGATCAGAACTGGTGAGGAAGCTGAGGGCACTACTGGCATCTGCTAGATTTTATATTCATTCCCATCTCAAACAAAATGTCCATCCTTGTCTATATCTCATGGAAGACCTAGTGTTCATTTGGACTGGAGAATGATCTCAATAGATTTTCATGGTGAAAGTTGAAGGACAACATCACTGCTACCTCATTTTAGGCCATTACTGAAGTATATGCCAATGATGAAGGAAAAATGACACAAATATATAATAGGATAATATGATTGAAAATTTTGTTGGCCAGAGTTCAAGGTCTCAAATTTAACAGTGTAAAGGTCACTAAATGAATGACCTTTCAATCATTTAATTTAAATATTTAAAAAAACCACTGTCCCTAATTGTAGCTTGATATTAATGGGGGAAAATGCAAGTTTTCAGTCACAGTCTAGTTATGTACTGAAACTACTCGATAAGGGCAACAAAATAATTTGGTTATGAATATTAAAAACTTGTGGTTTGTAATAAAATAGACCCTTCCAATTTGTTAACCACATTTTAGAAATCCTGTCTGCCAAGAGGCTTTGCTCTCAGATATCAGATATTATACAATAGTGTGAAACTGTCATAGAGATGTAAAATATCTTAGTGTTTTCTGCTGAATTCTACACACACAGCATTGCTTTTCACAGTCCGGTCTTCAGTATCTGATTGCACATATTGTCTCAGTGACCAGTGCGCTGTCTATGTCCTGCATCCAGATTTATGTGCCCATATCCGTCCATCCACCATCTGTACTTCTTCTCTTAGGAGGTTTACATTTACACCAGTACTTAGTTTGTCCACCAGAGAGCACTGACAATTGCGTTTCTCCGCAGTGCTGTCAAGTAGATTTTGTAGGTGCAGCTGCAGCATAATGTTGCACAAGATTTTTTTAAAAACACCTGCAAGTAACTAGTACATACTGGCTCTTAATTTAAAGAGTAAGTGTAAAATATTATTAGGGATTGTGCCCACGTGTATTCATACATCATACATTACATATAATCCACACACATAATCACACAGTGGTCATATATGCTCACATGCACACACACACAGGAGATAGTGTTTAATAAGGTCCATATTTACTTTTTATGATTTTATAGTTATTTTAACTTAGTTACCTTTAAAAAATATTCACTACAAAAGGGTTGCTAGATATTTGACAATGTGATCACACCTGTGCCTTGCATTTTAAAATTACAGTGGCACCAAATGTTGTCAACTATCTTCTGTCCAGCCCACTTAAAATGGCATGTGTCTTATGTAAATGTGGCCTCGGATGCCCACAGTGAGAAAGGTGAAACTGTGGGTTCCTGTTCTGTGTGCGCAAAGTGCGGGCAAATAAGGTGATGATCACGGTGCATTTTAAAAAACAAAGCTGAAAAAAATATTGTTTGCATGTGCAAAGTACTGCATTCACTGCTGGATTACAGTGATTTTTGCAGGTTCCAGGTGCACAAATCTGACTGTTTCCTGTTTTGCTGTATTTTCTTTTGCTATGCAGGTGACATTGGATATCCCAGGAATCTGTCAGCAGGAATACTTCTCCTACATCTCTGTCAATGTCAACATCAACGTCCTGGAGATCAGCTAGCAAACAGCAGTTTGAGGATCCAGAAATGAATGTGGCACTGAGGACTCTGCAGTGGCATGTTCTCTAAAATTACACATGGATAATATCTCTGTTCCAACATTTCTTGTGAATTTGGAGAACTAGCCGTTGGACGGGTGGATTCTTGAAACATATGAACACTGGTTACATTTGGATCCTCTACAGCCATGATATTGGCAGCACATGGAGAATTACTCCTTGTGCTGTGCTATGTACAGCACCATGGGACATCTGCTTGAAATCTGAAGCACTTGCTGAAGCTATTCTTCTGAAAGTAATTCCATTGTAAATGCTGATGGCCAGTTTCAGGGAGGTCAAGCATGCTACTCCTTCTAGAACCTTTAAAGCCATTAATGTGTAATATTGTGGATTGCACATCAATTACAACAGATGTATACATTGTTCTGTGTACTATATATCCTTCAGGGAAGCTACATTTTGTTTAATATGTTCTGCTTAATGGTGCAGTATGTAGAACTCAGAGGCATCTACTTTTTTGTGTATAAACACCTCATTGACAGGCTAAGTCTTTTATAGTTACATACAGTACATACATAAAAATATGAATGGTGGTATAGGGTAAGAGATAAATTATTTTTCTTATGTTTGAATTATGGCATCAACTTCACATGACCTGTGTCTATTTAATAGGGAATTTTGCAAGACAAGGAAGTTTTAGTCTGTCATAAAGATACTAAATAGCTAGATTTATGGGAAAGGTCTTCGTGAGCTGCATATCTGTCCCATGCAATGTACGTAAATCACCAAAACAGCTGTTACCTTGGTAAATAATATCATGTTCTTTGTGTATAAAGTAGTAAAAGAGGTGAAAATCACCACAGGTCTGCTTGTGTTGCAGACTAAAGGTGCAGTCTATGATGTGGCAGACCGATATAAATAAGTAAACAGGTGATCTGCCAGTCAACATGACTTACCACCTCACAGGTGTCAAGCTAATATGTTGTTTTCTTACCTATACCAGATATTGAAGGAATCTGAAATGCAGGCTGTCTCTCCTCAGTCATCCTGTAGTTAAATAAGCTACAGTTGCTAGGTCCATAGCAGCTACCACTACACCTGTTTTCAACTCCACGAGTGAATGCATGAGCTCGTGTATCTATGCGGTTGTAGGCCATATTGATGGGCAGGTCACCTGTCTAATCATTTACAGTGAACTGGAACAAACAATCAGCTATGAGTTAAATTCCCAACATCATAGACTGCACTTTTAAGCAGTTCTGAGGAGATTGTACAAGAATCAGTTGTGATGACATGGCATACATGACTTGCAGTTTGTAGACCTTTTATTAATGTGTATTTTGAAGCACTTATACCTCAACACTTTTTTGTAAACTGCTACTTTCTTAAGTTGTAAAGTCACACACATCATTTATGTAAACAATAGCATCATCCATGCAGGATAAGACAAATGATTTGTCTCTCAACAATAACTGTAACATGTTTTTTTTCTGAAATTAGGTCATATCATCTGGAGGAAGTCCTCTTCCATGTTTGTGCAGTAGCTTCGAATCCAAACATGTTTTTCAGCCACTGTAGGCTCTTTTATACCCACGTGAATGGACAGGATGAGGTTCAGGGTGTTGAGTTTTTTGCAGACTGGACCTTCACCACTAGATGCCATTAAATTCTATGTACTGCACCTTTAACTCATTTAATTAGAATGTTTGTAAATATCCTGCTGTAGGGTACATGGTCACTACAGAGTGCATCTTTGTTCTTTGCAGCATACTGTCACAGTATTTATCCCCCTATCCAATAAACAATCATTGAATGGTACCATCTCTGTTAAAAGATTTGTTAAGTGTTGCAAATCTTTAAATTATACTAAGTGATTTGATTATACTTATCCCACCAGATTATTACATTTGCCTGATTGTGAGCAGGCCTATGACCTCTAAATATATAACAGCTCATCCATATTATTATCAGAGATTATTAATTATGCTGTCTTAATTATTCAAATAGCTAAATAGGCTGCATATTGCATCTTCCAGACATGAGAAGAGATGACAGAAGTGTTTGTAATGATTGTTCTCTCTCACCTCTGTGTGTGAGCGATAGAGAGACACACACATGCACAGAGAAGGAGAGAGAGAGAGAGAGGTGGGAAGTGTTAGAAAAAGCTACCCGCTCAAGCTGTGCCATTCATTTCATAAAGCAGACTGGAGAGGAAACATTTTACGCACTTAAGTAATGGGCATTCATTGTGGTTAGGGCGCTTTGCCACTGAACATATTAGGAGAAACTTTAATTATCCCAGATATTTAGTAAGATGTGGACCATTCCGAAGCCAAAATACAGAAGTGGATCGTGCACGGAGGGTGAAGAGGAGATCACTGTGAACATTGGTGGAGTCAGAGTGGTGCTGTTCGGGGATGTTTTGAACCGCTACCCGGAGAGCAGACTGGCGGAGTTACTGAACTGCTCAATTCGAGATTACGAAGGCATTGCATCCCTTTGTGATGACTTTGATCCTGGCAGAAAAGAGTTCTACTTTGACCGAGACCCTGATGCCTTCAAGTGCATTATCGATGTTTACTACTTTGATGAAATCCACATCAAAAGCGGCATCTGCCCCATCTGTTTCATCAAAGAGATGGAGTTCTGGAAAATAGACCAAAGTGTTTTGGACGAGTGCTGTAAAAGTTACTTAAGTGAGAAGGAAGATGAGCTGAATGAGATTGCAAGTAAGGTGAAAGTGATTTTGGAGGACCTGGAAGTGGAGAGGTGCGTTACGCGCGCCCAGCGGTTCCAGAGGTTCCTGTGGAGGCTCATGGAGAAGCCGGAGTCCTCCCTTCCAGCGCGCATCATCGCCATCGGGTCCTTTCTCTCCATCCTCGTCTCGGCGGTGGTGATGTGCGTGGGTACCATCCCGGAGCTCCAGGTGGCAGATTCCGAAGGGAAGCTTGTGGAGCACCCGACCCTTGAGGCGATCGAGACGTCGTGCATGTTGTGGTTCACGGCGGAGTATCTGCTGCGTCTCGCCTCGTCTCCGAACAAGCTGCACTTTGCGCTCTCTATCATGAATGTTATAGACTTTATGGCTATTATGCCTTTCTACGTGGTACTGTCCTTAACATACCTCGGCAGCACATCCATCATGGAGCTAGCCAATGTCCAACATGCCGTCCAGGCTCTCCGCATCATGCGTGTCGCGCGTATCTTCAAGCTGGCGCGTCACTCCTCCGGTCTGCAAACTCTCACCTACGCCCTGAAGAGAAGCCTCAAAGAGCTGGGGCTGCTCCTCATGTACATGGGCGTTGGGATCTTTGTGTTCTCTGCTCTTGCCTACACCATGGAGCAAAGCCACCCGGAGACGCTCTTCCGGAGCATACCGCAGTCTTTCTGGTGGGCCATCATCACCATGACCACTGTGGGCTACGGGGACATCTACCCAAAAACAACCCTGGGCAAGTGCAACGCGGCCGTGAGCTTTCTGTGCGGGGTGATAGCCATCGCCTTACCCATCCACCCCATCATCAACAATTTTGTCATCTTCTACAACAAGCAGAAAGTGCTGGAGACTGCGGCGAAACACGAAGTGGAGCTGATGGAGCTCAAAGCTGGCAGAGACGCACGGAGGAAAAGCAGGAATTAAGACTTTCCTAACACCATTTTCAAATCAGGACCTTTTATTACTGTTAGATTATGGACAATTTCATCACACAATAAACATGAAATCGAAATATCTGTTGCATAAAATTAAATGAGCAGATTAAATGAAGTTTAAGTTCATTTATAAGATGGTCTGCGTTCGTGGAAAGTCACCTGTACATAAAGAACTGTTGTCTTTCCTCAACTGTGTTATTTATTCTTGTGGTTCACGTCTTAAACTTTGTCCAGGCTGTTGTTTAATAGATTAAAAGTTGTGCATGAAAGTAAATCTTGCAGTCATTCAAGAATCCACCGAGCAGGTCATTCATACATACAACTCGAAACCCATGTATTAGTAATGAACACGATGAATATGAATTAAGTAATTAACTCCTTTTAGAGAAGGATGGATCAAGTGTTTAATAGGTAAGTCATCTATGCCATTTTAAGATATGCCAAAAATAGGATCATTAGGTCATTTATGACTACAAGGGAGTCATAAAGTGCAGTAGACAGAAAACGTTTGACTTAAAAGGTGGCCTGAAATTTCTTTACAATATTGTAGAAAGTTTGTCTGTTCTTGTGTTAAAAGGAGTCATCCACACCTCATCTCCCCCTTCACGCCAGTCACACTAAAAGTAAGGATGTACAGTAGTTTAATTCCCGCTGGAAAAATACATTTAAAAATGCAGAGAAAAACATCACAGCATCAGATACTTTCAATGCTTTTCATAAACCATACACAAATCTGCAGACACAAACAAAAGTATCCTCCACACAAACTGTGATCTGGGAAAATGACTTTAAAGTTTTACTCATTTTCTAGATGACTTTCTTAATTTTTTTCATTTTCTTTTATTTATTTCTATTTTTGTTAATTGCCTTGATTATTCTGCTCACTTCTTCCATTTGCTTCTTTTTTATTCCTTATTTTTTCCTGCATTTTCTTCTTTTTTGCTTGTAATTTTGTTTAATTTCTTGACTGTTTCATTTATGATTTAATACTGTAATTCTTCTTACTTTGTCATTTTTCATTTTCCCTGTAATTTGGATTATTTTCTGCCCTTTTTTGTTTATTCAGTAGGGGCAGTGAAAATTGGTAGTAAAATACATAAAATAATACACCAGATTATAACAGAAATGCTCATTTACATCCTTTATCCACAGGCAGGAAACAAAAAAATAAAGCAACATATAACAATGTGCAAGCATAAAGGGGAGATGCTAGAAGTGACCACAGAATTGTTCATGTTGAGCAATTCTTTAAGTAGAGTGTTGAAGCGTTTTACCCACGCTGGCCACTTTATTAGGTACACCTGTTCAATTGCTCGTGACCACGACTATCTAATCACCCAATTACGTACATGGCAGCAACTCAGTGCATTTAAGCATGTGGTCATGGTCAGGACGACCTGCTGAAGTTCAAAATGTACATCAGATGGGGAAGAAAGGTGATTTAAGTGACCTTGAATGGCGAGTATTTCACAAACTGCTGATCTAGGACTTTCACACACAATTGTCTATAGTGAGCTAGTTGCTGTTGATGCCAGAGGTCAGAGGAGAATAGTCAGAGTTTGGTTTGAGATTATTGAAAGGCAACAGTAACTCACATATCATCAAGGGATGCAGAATAACATCTCTGAATACACAATGAGTTTAACCTTGAAACAGATCAGCAACAGTAGCAGCAGATCACACCAGGTGCCACTCCTGTCAGCTAAGAGCAGGAAACTGAGGCTGCAGTTCACGCAGGCTCACCAAAATGGGACAATAGACAACTGGAAAAATGTTGCCTGATCTGAAGAGTGTTGATTCTGCTGTGACACTCAGATGGTAGGATCAGAATTTGGCATAAACAACATAACACGGATCCATCCTGCTTTGTTTCCACAGTTCTTAGTGGTGGTGTAATAGTGTGGGGTTTATTTTTTTGGCAACTTAGTACTGACTGAGCATTGTTTAAACACCACAGCCTACCTTAGTATTCAATCAATCAATCAATCTTTATTTGTATAGCGGCAATCATAATCGCCGATTATCTCTAGGCGCTTCACAATTCGAGGCCGAAACCTCA
>JAQQAE010002990.1:0-21105 GCA_029823295.1 Pseudamia nigra | reverse complement strand
CCCCCCCCCCCCCCCCCCCCCCCCCCCCCCCCCCCCAGCCCGCGCAGGGGTGGACGGTTGAAACAACTGCAGTGCAAAATGGCTTTTGAGCGCAGAGACCAACACGCTTCCTGTGCTCTGGTCTGTCATTCAGTGTGCGTTCACTCGCTCCGATTCTCCGGGTCAGACAGGAAACCATCGCGGACGCCGCCGTCACGCGGTTCAACGAGAACCAGAGGAACGTAGCGCACGCTGCTGTCGATCAGCTGACAACACCGCAGAGGGCTTATGCAATCCCAACGTGAGGGCGGTAGAGTATGTACATCTGAGTACACATTGGTGTTTATAGATAGCTCTCTGATATATTAATGTACAAAATATAGAATCTCAAAATATCTGATAGGGTGATTTGGTGTTTGCCAAGTCAAAATACAAAATGTCGAAGATTAGAAAAACCTCTTCATTGACATCCTCTTTATGTTTCCTGTGTGTTTATATGCTGCTGATACTGTCCTTTAAACGTCCGGTAACCACCGCAGTGTTTTCCTTCAGCTTTTATAAAAACTGCTCTGAACACTTAACAGCCGCTCCACCACTGATCAGACGTCCACATGGGAGCAGAGTCAGTGGTGGCCGAGTGTCCAAACGTGACACATTTATACCTGTATCACAACAAAATATTAAAAATGCATTTCACATACATAAATAGATATACATACACATAAAACTGCCAGTGTTTTACATGTACATATATACCTCCACAGGGGAAATGAGCAAAGAAGAGAGGAAGTGGCACAGTTCATCTCCTGAAGGTTTGCTCAAGCCTCTTTGAAATCTGACACGTCATTTCTCCGAGAGCGGTTGTCCTTCAGGACCAGGACTGTCTTTGCGCTCTGATTGGACATCTTTGGTCTCAACAGCAGGTTGTCCTCTTCACAGGCTGCGCTTTGGAATGAGGTGTCTCAGCCTTGAATGTGGCCTCAGTGGGTAGGTAAGAGTTTTTGGCAGCTTGAGAAAAGACAGTCTCAGTCCACCACAAGCTGACCGAGGTCCGTGAGCCTGCTCGTTACGTCAGAGGCAAATTAAAGTTTTAGCAGTTAGTGGGGGTTAACTGCCGGGGGGTCCGCCGGTGAGAAAATAGGTCATCATCTCTCCTTTGCCCTTGACGGTGACCACGCCTCTGTATTCTAGTGTGTAGTTGTAGGAGTTGAGTACCTGGTACAGGTCTGTGGTGACCTGAGGACACAAGGAGGAAAGGACAATGAGTTGGATTAGGATTTTCATTCTCATCATATTTCAGTGGAGTGGTACCAGAGGTTTGGTACCGGATGACCCCTGACATCTGTGTTAAACCTGGATACATTTAAACATGGAGCTGTTATTGAGACCTGTCAATCAAAGCCCACAACGGTAGACATTTACCAGACAATTTGCCTAAACTGCCACCAGTCCCAAGGTGGATCCTTTTAAACCATTAGCCCCTCCTCCTCTGGGCATATCCCCTCATTACCTCAATACAGTGACATTTCCTGTCAATTCATGTCATAATTTCACCACTATTACAATTCTACACATGTACTTTCAGTTATTCATACACATAATTCCTTATTTAACACAAAACCAAATTCACCCGGAGCTATGATGTCACATGTTCACAAAACTGCGCGAATGTGCCTTATTTAAAGCCCCATTTTGCCATGAATGGGAGAGCGCTGGGTGAACAGATGGCATTTTTCCCACATGGTGAGTAATGGCAGTGTGTCCGATCGTGTGTGTACAATGAAACAACTGAGTGTGCACCCTTAGTTGTCACTGAGAGGGATTTAGTGCATGTAATGAATGGCACGGCAGCTCGAAACCTCTGCGTGGCTCGACTGTGATGCCGACGCATGGGCCGCTGCGTGGAGCCGGGGATGAGCGGAGGTGTGCAGGTGCAGTTTGTGGGTGTGCCGCTCCCCACCGTCAATAACAAAGCCGCTCTGTCAGGGTTATGTATAAATGGAACTAGAGGTGAATGATGTTACTCTGCTGCTGCTTTGTCACTTGTGCATGTTCACATCAAAACTTACATTAAAGTTTTTTTTTTCCCCTAGCGGAAACTGTGTACAAAGGAGCTTCCAGTTATTAAACTTGACTGATTTCACATCTGATAGGGAAAAGCCAATATGGCCATTTTTAATTAACATTTTCCATTAACTTGAGCTTATTCTATGTCCAGCCATGTGTGAAGAATTGCAGTTCTGCAGAGGTTTTTGTGGCTCAGACTGTAGCCTTTACACTGCAGTCCCGAGTCACACTCAAACAACCCCTGAAAACACGTTATTTCAATTTGGTTTTAATGCGCTTGGCCTTTTCAGAAAAATAAAAACACCTACCAAATGAGGATCAAATTAAATGTTTGAGATTGAAAAAGTAATTTTCCTCACGAATAAAAACTTTTTAATCATCTTATAAAGAATGATTTTTCATGTATTTGTGTTCCTTTTTGGGCAAAGAGTTGGTGTGCTTTTCACAATTACCTTCTTTATGTGACACAAGAGCAGAAACATTTGTATTTTGTTATTTAAAGGTTCGATATGGAAAAAAATTCATATTCTTATGAAGTTTGTTCAGGGGTTTATGTTGCATTGGGAGGCGCTCATTTCTTGACATTAGCCCACTTGATTTTTTTTGCTCGATAGAGGTGTTTTTTTTACAGTTTTAAAAGTATAGGCGTGTGAATGGGAATTAGAACATTTTTGAATAAATTCTCACATACAGTGAACATTTAACTCACATAACGTGCTAAAACACATTGAGGACAAAACTGATCTGAAGAAGCCATTTGGATGACTGGTGAAACATCTTCAAGAAAACACGTAAGTCCAGTTGCTGGAACAAACTTGCAAGAAAACTATGACCTGTATGACTGAAAGTGTGGACTGATGAGATTGAGGATAATTGTTCCACGGCCTCGTTCTTAAAAAACATCAGAATCAGCAGCAGAAGCCTTCACCTCTTCTCTGTTTGTTATAATGCTATACTGTATATTCTTATTTATTTGTTCAGTTTTTAGCCCTCATCCCCCTGGCTGCGAAGTGTCCTGTCAGGTGTCAAACTTTGGTTTGTTAAAGTGATAACTCTTGAATGGAAAGACCTAGGGTCACAAAACCTGCACCAGGTGTGTATGAGGTCAAGATCTCAGTCAAGTTAGAAAATGGGTGACCTTGGGCTTGAGGTAAAGGTCAATGTTTCAATGATCTAATTTTCTTGTTAGTGTAATTATCCCTGAATGGAGAAGCCTAGGGTCACCAAACTCACAACACAGGTGTAGTTGAAGTCCTGCCGTGGAAGGAGGCTGAGGGGATCAATGACATCTGCCAGTATTTTATTTATTTGATCTTTTTTTCTTTCTCATTTCTGTGTAAACCTATTATTATTTTTCCTCTTTTTTATATATATTCTAGTTTTTTTTATATGTATCTCACTGCCGTTGGTACTGTAACACTGTCGTTTTTCCCACCGTGAGACAGTATCTTATCTTATTTTATCTTAGAGACATGTTTAGCATAGCCTACCGTGCCACTTTCTGATGACACCACACAGCTTAGTTTATTCGAGTCAGGACAGGACAGCTGCTAGCTCAGAAATAGAGTTAGCCCAAACCAAAAAAACCCAACACAATTCAAAACTCATGTAAGCAATAAAAAGTATGTGACTGGATTTTGATTTGACTGGTGTGTCTGACCCCTCTCAGCTGCAGGGCACAATGGTGGAAAAATCTGGTAAATGCTAATATTTATTTATTCTCTTTCTATCCACCAGATCACAGGGTCCAAATAAAATGTTTGAGACCATGCTGACTCAGGACTAAAATTTATCCACTTAGTATTTTCCACTAAGTCCAATAAAATGAATGGTGTCCTGTGGGACTGATGGTATTGCAACTTGAAGTTATTTCCTCATCAGCCTCACTGCACCGCCCCATTCATATTAAAAATTTGGTTTGTGTTACAGTATTTGCTGACTGATGAGTGAGTATTTGCGTGGTGTTACCTGGATCCTCTCTGGTACACCTGTGCTGTCCATACGACTTGCCACATTCACCGTGTTCCCCCAGATGTCATACTGAGGCTTCCTGGCCCCAATCACACCGGCAACCACTGGACCAATGTTGAGACCTAAGAAATAAAAGGGAAATAGGGTAATTGTTTGGTCCTGCGATGCTTAGCACTGTTGTATTTTCCATATGACAACACTATTGGCTAGATTTAGTCAGATGAAAATAGCATTTAGTTCCATAGAGATTGTGCCCACCTATCTTCATCTTGAAGTTGTTGAAAGAGTGTTCATTGATGTATTTCATCTGGTCCATTAACCTCATGGCGTAGTCTGCCAGTGCACGGATGTGTGAGCGTCCAACCTTATCGTAGGTGGAATCATTGAGGCCAGAGGCGGCCATGTATGTGGAGCCGATGGTCTTGATCTTCTCTAGCTGGCGGAACTGGTCCTCACTGATGATCTAAATGGGGGAGGAGTTAAAACAGGGTTAATTTCAGGTGGCTGTGGATTTATAGGATGGAGGCAGAATTTCTGATCCACTTCCCAAACTCTGTTTCGTCTTGTGTGGGTTGAATCCCAGTTTTCTAGTTTTGAAGTACATCTTTATTTGGTTTGAATCTTACGTATGTAAAGTCTGAGATGCAACACAAAACCACAGAAAATGTGTGGCCTGTAAGCAGTGCTGTTACGCTGCCACAGATATATACCAAAACAGAGAACACATGTGCTTCAAACTTGTAATATGTAACTGAACACGTGGGTTAAAGGGGAAGGTGGGGCTACGGCGTCATTTCAGAAAAGATGCGTATAGGTTCTAAACACAATTTGTTCACTCTGGGACCCGGTTTCATAAACGAGCACATTCAGGCTCCCAAATCTCTGGTTCTGTGTGGATCATGACACGTCCAACTTTTGTGGATACTCTTAAACTTTTCTGTGTGAAGATGGCCCTCGCTCATAAGAAATCCTAATACAAACAGGAAAAACAATTCCTTTTGAGTTTCCATTTAAAATTTACAGATAAAATGCTCTGGTTCCACCCCCCCGAACCAATAGAATTCTAAATTTAAATATTAAATCAATCACAGTCATGCTAAAATCAGCCCGAGCCCATAAATTAACAGGTAAGATTGCTTTTTGTTCAGAAACTGCATTATTCTGTGTTTACAGTGCCCCTGGGTCAGAATACGATTCCAGGTCACCTGATTGTTTGTTCTGTGGTTCAACCAATCAGAGCATTTCCTGGTGAAAACTAGGTAACTACAACATTTTGCAGTGAAATCAGTGCATGTGGCAGACGTACCAAGGAAAAATCTCATCAACGTTGCATTGTTTCAGAGGCCTTTAAGCTGTACGGATTTAAGCGTCATGATATGGGAACATTAACGTACTGTACATTAACTGACCCTTTTTTCAGACTTCTTAACTATGCCGTAAACGACAGTATGTGCAGTGTAACACAATGTATGCAGACATTCATTCTGTTTATGAGACTACACGTAATCAAGTCTCCGGTCTTGCTGGAATTGTTCATGTCTCACCTCGTCAAAGTCGGCGATGATTTCGTTGAGAAGCCGCAGACACTCCACTCCCTCATTGTTGGCCTCCAGCTCCACGTAGAACTCCGAGAAGTTGCTGATAGAGGCAAACATAACTGCCACGCACTCACACGACTGGTAGTAGAGTTCGTCGTTGCGCCGCTCTCGCTGCAGGAAGTGAGCAGCCACATCTTTGGGGAGGATGTTGTGGAGCAGACGGCGGTTGTAGGCCTGCAGCTCTTCCATCTCCTCCTTTTCTTCTGTGGCCTAGTGAAACAACATACGTGAGATATGAGACACCAAACGTCCACCACAGCTGAACAGAACCAGGTAAAAACCGGTCATGTACGTGGAGGGATTATGTCAATCAGGTGATAGAGGACAGAACCGTGCGGACTCACTGCAATGCAAAGTTTTGTAGGTTTTAGAAGAATGCAGGTTTCCCAAAAAATAAAATATGGCAAAATCCACATGTTCATATAAATACATGTTTTAGACAAATGTATGCATTTGCATAATTACCTCCATCAAGGATGTTATATTTTTGTCAGTGTTAGTTTATTCATCAGGTTTTTTTTTTGTTTTTCCACAAAATAAGTCAAAACTTACTAACAGATTTGGATGAAATTTTCAGGATAGGCTCAGAAATGGCATAAGAAGGAATGAATTAGATTGTGGTAATGATCTGGATCATCATCTGGATCCAGAAGGTTTTTGTCCTTGTAACGCTACAAATAACACCCAGGCAATTTAGCCAGAAAACATAGGATAACACCATGTTATCCTGTGTTTTTTTTGTATTAAAATTTGATCCAGATATGGACAATATTCCAGATATAGTGATTCAGAATATTTATACTTACAGGGGTTGAGTACAAATACTGTAGCTACTGTAAGGTAGTAAATAAAGCTCCAGGCATGAAACTGACATCACACTGTAGTGGAAAGTCTGCTGATTCAGTAACGTGTCCACAGATTTGACGTATCTTCAACGTTTAGTGAATCACATTGAGAAGAAATGGAACTGCCATTATGGAACTATTCTTTGTCATGAATAACTATTGAACAAATAATAAACATTAAAACTGACAATTTGTTTAATTTTTTTGTTTTCATTGTCGTATGCCACTATGAAGAGGAACTTGGTGGACGTCTGCATTCTTTGAGACCTTTCTGGTTTAAATATGCTTTGTATCTTCACATTCTTGACATTGAGGCTGCGTGAGGCCTGAGAACCGCTGCTTTAAATCCTGCCATTTCTGCTAGTTTGGTCTACATTACATTTACACTTTGAGATATTTCAGTAAAACTTCAAATGCCCCAATACTAATAAAACACAAATCTTGGTAACTGAAACGGTGTGACCAAATCTTACAATGATGCTCGTCCACTGCATTTGTTTCCTAACACACCTCCACACGCCTACCTGCAGCTTCCAGAGGAAGTCAAGCCTGGCTGTGGACTCCACCTGTTGTGCATGAAGGTAGAGGGCGAGAACGAAGACAGTGATGACGATGGGAGTCATGATCTTCAGAGGAACCTTGTTGTCTACCTCACAGCTGGACGTCAACACACACACATTAAATTTTTATTAGCGTACATGTGAAGTTCTGACTTGAGAAGTACGTAGCCTTCTAAATGATGCAATTAGAGGTGGTGGTGATTGTGCATTAGTCTTAGCATCTGTTGCCAACATAGTTAGACATAATGATGATAACATACGCTGTCATCAGTCTCACCTTGTTCCATTCACGTTCTCGCTGTGAGGGGAGGAACAGAAACGAGTCAGGCAGCTGTTCGAGCCTCTGCACACATTAAGATATACGTGCAGAATACATGTCATAGGTTTCACTTACATTATATCGATGGCGTTGGCCATGACCAGCAGGTCCTGGTTGTCGAAGAGGCTCACTTTGGCCACTTCCATAATTAGAAGGTAGAGCAGCTCGATGAAAAGCATGAGGAAGAGCTTCCCGATGCTGCTGACCTGCAGAAACACAGAGCAGGCCAGCAGGCTGAGCAGCACGCACGACGAGAAGTACTGCAAGAGGAAAAGGACGGAGAAGATGTTATGATATTGTTTACATTGTGGAGCTGGTACTTCTGACTCGATAATTTGGTTTCATCATCAGTCCACTTCACCTGGTGCTACTATTAGGTCTGTCAAGAGAACATTTTTGTTACTCGAAATAATTGCACTTAATAATATTAACACCGTGTTTTTAAAATACTGTCATTTTGAATAATTTAAAAAATGGAGCCGGTTTCAAAGCCACATCATACATGTGGAATTATTTTGGATTTAAGTAAACTGAACAGGGACAATCAATTAACCTAAAGTGCCGGTGACATGCTTTTCCCTGTTTTTTTGACTCCTACCTGTCAATCATCTACACAGGAGACAAAAGCGGAGGAGAGAGTGTTGAATCATAACCAATAACATGCTCTCAGTGTCATTTTAACTCACGTAAATAAGCACATCTTCATTGAGGCAATATATTGTGCTCAGAAAAATTATCACGATATTTTCCTTGTTTGTTCAATAACTCGACTGATTGAATATCGTGGCAGGCCGAGAAAGTACCAAGCATCTTTTAGCATATTATGGGAATATTCACCGTGACTCAGTCAGCTGTTCAGTCATGTGAGTTTAATGAATATACAGTCAGCAAGTGCTTTACAAGCGAATGCTAAAAGATTAAACACTAAAATTACAAAAAAAAAAATGTATAAAATTGCAACTTATCCAACGTTTTAAAAGATGTGTTTTAGCTGCTTTTAAAAAAAGATCACGGGGTCCACAGATCTCAAGCTCAAGGGGAGAGAGTTCCACAGCGGCAAGAGCTCGATCACCTTTACTTTTTTATACCTAGAGACAACATGGAAAAATTTCTAACAGGGATGAAAAGAAAGGAGGAGAGAGACGGAGATAATGAGACAAAAGAAAGTCACCCAAACGCCAAGACGAGGAAATATGACAAAGCGTATGTAGTGCTTGGCCTCACTATGGCAACGGTGGGGGACGAGGGGAGACCAGTGTGTTTACTGTGTCTAAAAATGCTGGCAGTCAGACAGTGTAAGTTCTTTCTTTTTTCTTTTTTTGTTTTCTTTAATGTTAATAAGGATACAATGTTATGCAGAGGTTACTAATAACAATTTTATAGACAAATGATACTATTTACAGTTGCATCGGAGAGAGGGGGGCATGAATTGTTTTCTCCTTCCTGGGGAGTGGGGGAGGGGGTGCAACAGGAAATAATTGAGAAGCATTGCTCTAGGGTAATATCTCAACTCACTGATAACATCTATTGAGGTTCAGTATTAGTACAGTAGCACATTTTATTAGCTTTATTCTGCATAAACGCATTGTACAATTAGGCCCCTTTATAAGGTTCTACCTCTTCATGAGGCCCATAGTGAGAAAAGTATATTAAAAGTACTATTCACACTCAATAGTACTTTTAGATGAACATGTAGATGAACATGTTTAAAGTTCATCTACTTTAAACAGCGACGAGAAGAGTCAGGATGGAAGAAGTGAGGTTGTAGAATATTGTCATGCAGAATAAAGCAGGAATAAGTTTTTTATTTGCCAATTAGTAACCATTTAATGATTAATACACACTCGTGCCAGGTCACGACATTTATTTCCGTCAGTTGGAGTGCTGTGTCAAATCCTTTTCAGCACATCGTAATGATTCTCAGCGGGGTTAAGGTGTGGGACCCCGGACCCTCATGTGGAGGCCAATCCATGACCCCGCGGACACACTCCTTCATTTTGGAACAGACCCACACAGGAAAGGAGAGAGTGTACTGACTGCATCAGTCCAGATGGTGGCTTTTTCTTTGGATAGACGGGGTATGTGTATGAAATGTCATCAAGTCATTTTTCCAGAATTTGAAAAGTTGAATTTATTCATTATGTTATTTTGATTCTTTTGTTATTTTTACTATACCATTAAATTTAATGGCTTTTGTTAATAATTTAGGATAATTTTGGGCATTCTTGATTATTTTATCATTTCATTTCATTGATTTGTTGTTAATGTTCTTCATTAACTTTTATTTTCTTTGTTACTTTGTTCAGTTTTGTTCATATGCTTGACTATTCGGTCCAAAGTTTCTCTTTTATTGATCATTTTTCTGCTTATTTCAGTGATTCTGTTGATTTGCTTGATCTATTTGAAGTATTTTCCTCAAGGTCAGGTTTATTTATAAAAAACGACAGGCGCTGGCCAGAATCCTGCACAAGATAAATTAAAAACAAATTGATGTTTAAGTAATTACACACAGATTAAAGAGTCGAATAAGCTGCATTTTTCTGATGTGATGTTTCACCATTAGACTTAAGTTGTTATTGTCTCTGGGTGGTGACTCATTCTCTGTGTGTCAGATCTAATAAAAAAGTTTCTGCAAGACACATTTCAGTTCAAATCTGTTCTATTTGTATTAAAATGTTCACAATTTCTACATAAATACAACCAAAAACATAATCCAATTTTCACACCAACCCCTGGAACTCAACCTTCTTCTATACAGGATTCCCACTCCTTTCTTCAAATGATTTTCCAGGACATTTTCAGCTGCTACGCTACGACAAAAAAGTTATTACATTGTACACTAATACATCCTCCAAACGTACATGTTCACACTCACGGACCAACACTAGTAACTGCAACTGAATGTCAAAATAATTTCAAAAAGCACAAAAATAACAGCAACATTTCACCAACAAAAATGAACAAAATTTAACAAAAAAATAAGAAAAAGAAACAACAAAATGAGGAAAAATGATCAAAATGATCAAGTAAGTTAACAAAAATGAGCAAAATAACACCAATATGTAACAAAAAAATCAACAAATTAAGCATCAAACAGGAAAATGATCAAAGTAATGAAATAAGTTGAATGAAAATCTAAGTAGAATGCATTTTCCATATGTTTTCCATGACCGGATAACTGGTCAATCATTTTCCAGATCTTCCGAGACGAGTGGGAACCCTTCTATTCAACCCCATCCCTCGGTTTTACGGTGAATAGAATATTCTGACATGCACAGAGCAAGCCACACCTGTACTGTACCTCGGGAAAGCTGCAGATGAGGGAGGCGTCTGCACAGGGGCGCTGCTGGGAGCTCAGGCTGTAGTTCAGGAGGCGGGCGTGGCAGGCGTTCACGCTGTCCACACTGATGTTCAGCTCTGACACAATGCAGCTCCGCAAGTCGTGGCTGCTGCAAGTGAACTGGATGGCAGAGAGAATGGAATCAGGCTAAAAACCGAAGAAACATATTAGCCTTCTTTTCCTCCTCGGGCTCCTTAGAGAGAACTACTTACAATATTGATGAAGGCAGAAAGAAACACGATGATGATGGTGAAGACACCCACCAGGGTGCTGTTCAGTCTGGACTGGACGATCCTCTTAGAAAGGATCTGTAGTGGAACTGGGAAAAGCTGAGCGGAACGAGAACGATGAAAGTTATACAGTATTGGCCGCAAAACATCATGGGGTGATTTGGAAAACATTTAAACCACATATTTACTTAAAAATAGCACAGACATCTTGAACTTGATGCCTGCAACATGTTTCAAAAAAGTTGAGCGAGTGGCAAAAAAGACTGGAAATGCTACGAGATGCTTAAAACACACCTAGTGGAACACATCCCAATTAATGGAGCTTAGAAGCGACAACTTAATAACACAGCTGGGTGTGAAAAGAGAATCCCAGAGAGCTCTCATGAAGTAATGTTAAGGACAGGCTGCCTCCTCTTGGCCCAAGCTCATTTAAAATGGCCTGAGGCAAATCGATTTTTGTTTCAGTTAAAGGAAGTTTCTCCTCCAGCCATCACCTCAGCCTTGCTCTTGGAGGTACTGCTGGGTTTGCTCTCTGTACAGTCTTTGAGGCTTTGTTCACGCATTGTGAAGCGCTACACAAATATAATTACTGTATTTTCCGGGTTATATGTCCGGCCGGGCGTTTGACACCAGAAGCGAGAGCTTGCGGCTCGCCTCCCCGCCTCACCGGGTAAGTGATGGCACCGACATGTTCAATGTTAAGCTGATGGCAGGTCCGGTTGTTACCGGTAATGTTAACGTTTTAAATTGTCAGTAATACAGATGCAGCAGATGCAGGTACACAAGCCTAGAGCGACATCTAGAGGCTGTCAGTGTGACAAACACCCAATACTCGAAATATTTTAATACATTCGTCGCTCCGGTATACAGTATTTGTCGCTCCCCTAGCCAGACTATGCAAAAAAACTACGATGTGTAATCCAGAAAATACGGTAATTGAATGGTTTCTCAACAAAAAAGTCTCTACAAGACACATTTCAGTTCAAATCTGTTGTATTTGTATTAAAATGTTCACAATTTCTACATAAATACAAGCAAAAACATAATCCAGTGTTTTCCAAATCACTGGCAACAAATCTAAAATACGCATTCAATTTCCAAAAAAAACCTAAAATTTTCATAGACTCAACCATGTATGTTGCCTTTGTGCTACTTTTGATTCTGCTCCTATTTGAGTCAACCCTTTGGAGATGGGTTTTAATACCTGGTTCACTGTACGTCAATTTAAATTTTACATGAATATTTGTCTACTTGTATAAAATCAGAACCGATAGACACTAAAATCCTGGCACAATCCTACTGTGAAACAAAACATTACTGGTTCAATAAAAACTTTCAACTCCACCTTTCTACTCTTTCAAATCTCTCTTGCATCTTATGTCTTGTCAGCAGGCTGTGAAAGCTGAAAACTTATCTAAAAAAAAGCGGTGAGGTCAATACCAGAACATAACCAGCTTTCAATCAAAAGCATGTGTCAAGGCCAAAACCATGATTAAATATTTCATAGAATCATCTTTCTGATCCTGAACTTTCACTCATTTCTCAGAGTTTTATTCTGCAAAACTGCAGCTGTGTGGAAAAAAAAAAATCACTTATTGCTTGGTTAAATTTATTCAGTTTAACAGTTTCATTTGTTGTGAATTTTAGCTACTCACCATAAAACAACAGTACACAGATGACACAAACATGACACCCGCCAAGATAATGAGGCAGGTGACGAAGAAGCCGATCATCAGATTGGAGCTGCAAATGACAAAACACAATTACATAAACACACTCTCATTTTTATTTCTCTCCTGTCATTTTTATTTCTCTACTGTCAGTTTTAATTCTCTACTGTCTGTATAGACGTAAGGAAAGGGAACCTGTACCACCAGCAGCATCTGTTTCTGTTTTCTTTCTTTCAAAATGTGCTGTGTCGCATGGGAACCCAACACTTATGTACGGTAAGTGGCTCCTATTTTGCACTTTCTGCTCATTTTCACTTATGTTCTAATGGGTCCAAACATGTCTGTGGTACCCTTCCCATTGGGTCACCACTTCTGATGACAGTCCATTCCATTTTGTTGACTTCCATTGTAGTAAAGTACATTTTTCAGTTAGAGAGGCGCACTTTAAAGTAACACATTTCAGTATGATGTTGGACGTCTTCAATATTTTAGCTAACTCAGCTTCATGGTGTGCCACATGGTAGGATACTGGGCTCGTTTTTGTTTCTTTTGTACATAAAGCAACTGTGACAAAGTGCATGTGAAGGTTCCAAATGCAGATGCTGTAAATGTTTTTTCAAAATTTGGGACATAAATTTTTCACTTCTAGGGTCTCCTACGGGTCAAATCAAGTCTCACAGTACAACATAATTTTGATGTTTTTCCAGATTCTCACCTCAGGTACTGACTGTAGATTCAGACTTACAATTCTTTAATTAGCCCATGTTTACACATGGAAATAAAGAGCAATTTGGGTAAATGGTTCACAGTGGGCAAAGAAAGATGCAAAAGTAAATGACAACCATGATACACCATTATCCAATCACTCAAACAACACAATTGGTCTGGGGCGCAATGGACTGTGTGCATGTGGTTTTGTTTTCAACTAGGCTGGCAACAATATACCTGTACAGTAGTCAGAGGAAACTGCCTCATCAGTGGAGGTCCCGGTGGTGTTATGATGGCAGCTTGGTACTTGGAGTAGCACTGTTGGACAATCTCAACAGTTGGGATAAATCATACCTGTCTAGAAGTTACTTAAGTAGTGTTGTTTTTGTAGCTAGCCCATGTGAAATAAATGTAGTACTTGTCTGGTGACAGACTGGCTTTACAATTGAGTGGCTCCATGACCTTCTAGTAGATCTGAACCTGAACACAGGATATGAGATTAATACCTAGGAGATGCATGACTGACACAGGTATGACCCAGATCTTCCATCTGTCTCGAGATTTTCAAGTTTCAAGATGCCTCATTATACCCATCTTGGACGGGTGTAGCCTTGACCTGGAGGAGAGGTCATCCGGTGGTCTGCAGCCTTCACGGAGTGTCTCAACCCTTACCACAATGCTCTCCAGCTGGCAGGTCAGCAGTGGTGGCCAAGTCACTGCCCCCCTCCTCCAGGTTTCTAGCTCATGCCCTGTCTTATACCAGAGCCAACAGGAGGCTCTTTCTGCCACTTCTCCCAGCCATTGAACAACTGTTTTCCATTCATGGCCCCTCACTCCTACTGTACTTCTGTCAAGAGATTCCACACAGATTGGCTGGGAATCCATGACATCCCACTTCCACTTTCACAACCATATTGTCCACGCGTTTTCCCAGCAGTCCTGGACCAGTTATTATTTCTTGGTCTTCTTTCTTTCGCAAGCTTCTTTCCAGCCCTCTTCCTGAGAGACGATTAATTTCACCATAATGATCATCTGTTCTCCACATAACAATATCTGGTCTAAGAATTGTCCGCCTTATCTCCCATCCCTGGCTTCTCTGTAGTATGTTTTGTCCAACTCTGTACTGAGCATCTCCTCTCTGCCCTGCTTTGACAGTGTTCAGCATTGGCTTTATTTTGGCTGGAAACTTTTTTCTCCTCACCCGCACTAGGATGTCCGCTAGTACTGTCAACACCCTGTCGTGACACCATCTGTACCTGCCATGTGCCAGTGCAATATGGCATCCTTCTGAATGGATCTATGCAAATGAACCAGCTCCTCTAATGTTTAACGTGCAGCTGATTTTAAGCAATAGCAAAGACTGACTGGCTTTGGAACATTCCTTTATCAACTTAATCCATTGTCCTGCACGGAGGCTGTTCGAAGGTCAGTGGCTTTTTAAAGAGGAGTGTTTTCAGCCCACATTGCTGACTGAGCTGCTTGTGTGAATCAATCAGTACACCTTAAACATCGATATGATGACTTTGACTAGTCTGTTAGTTCATATAGGCTCCGTTGCATGACATACACTGTAATGATATTTGTGTATGCAAGCACATTTATGGACTCCTACAGGGTTTTTTTGCTAATTGTCTTTATTATTATTTGTTTCCCATGAGCAAAACATTTTCTAGAATGTTTTGCTCATGTTTGCTCGCTTTCTTGGCTATTTTTGTTGAGTTGTGGTGATATTGTTCCTTTTTTTGTTAATTTACTTAATTATTTTTTTAATTTTATGCTCA
This sequence comes from Pseudamia nigra, assembly GCA_029823295.1. Lineage (NCBI taxonomy): Eukaryota > Metazoa > Chordata > Actinopteri > Kurtiformes > Apogonidae > Pseudamia > Pseudamia nigra. The sequence continues at coordinate 6,037 of JAQQAE010002990.1, read as the reverse complement.
TTTGTTGGGTGTCATATGTTTTTTTTTTGTTCTTTTTACTCATTGAGTTGTGACCTAATGTAACTTAGTAGAAGTACATATTTCTCCATAAATGTAACTAAGAATAAAAAGTCTCCAAGTATTCTCAGAAGTCATTTTTTGGAAAATATTACATAACTACATATAACTGAGTAAATGTACTTGAGTACTAGTCACCTCTGATCCACTGTGACATCATATACTGAGAAACAATAGAGTGTGGGTTCTGAGGTAAAACACAAAAAGAAACAATGAGTGGGGGAAAAAGGAGAGACGCTGCAGAGGACTGAGATGTAAAAAGAGGAATAAAAATGGGAGAAGAGCCGTGGGATAAAAGGATGGAGGACGAAGATTAATAAAGAAGATCAATAGCAAGAGGTGAAGGCAGGAGCAGCGTCTGAGTACAGAGGGGATTAAAAAGAGAGGTGGGATTGCCTTGAGACTTGCTGAATCTACGTGCTACTCAGCCACAGTTTCAATTTACATATCAAATGATATCGATATTGATTTAATATGATGTGTTCATCTTTTTGGGGTATGAAAACGTACTTCTTTTCTCACACTGATAACTGTGGCTAAAGATGGAGATAATGGAGCAATGAGCCTTTGTGAGTCTAAAGCTTCAAGGATTACACTGCACATTTTGGAAAGCCGGCCACAGTCAAATATCTGACACTGGACAAGCTCTAACACCCAGAGCTGGTATGTCACCTTATTATAAACACTTGAGCTGCTAGTGGAGATATCAGTGATAAATGAAGACTGACATTTCTCTGCAGTGCTGCAAAGAGCGATGACTCACGGTGGAACTATGACGATCTGGATGAAGCAGATGAAGAGAAACACAAGGGAGGCACAGGCCACGTACGCTCCAAACCTGGAGTCCACCTGCTTGGAGTACTGCAAAGAGGAAAGAGAACAGGAAGCAGCCTGTCAGCATTTGGAAATATATATATATTTTTACCTCCTAATGCTTAGAGAGCAAAGTACATGGAAATGTTATTTATAAAGTGACATATCATCATCACATGCACCACAGCTCCTCCGTCAGTGTTATGTCTTTCTCTTCATAGTGGGATATGACAATGAAAACAAATCATAAAGTTATACAACTTGTCAGTTTTAATGTAATTTTATTATTAGTTCAACACTTATACAGTGGAACCCTGGGTAACGAACACTTCTGGTAATGAAATTTTCGGGTAACAACAAAAAAAAAATCGGCCAAAATTTTGTCCCGGCTAATGAAATTCACATTATGAAAGAAGACAGACCCGGAAGTCTTTGGGGTGACTTCCGACGTAGACCTACCATGGACGGTAAACATGATTTAAACCTCTGTTTAAACCGGAGATTCATGGAGACTCAGAGGCGACAGCGAGGGTGCACGCCAGGAAAGGAGACGGAAATTTCAGCCCTGTTTACCATCTGTGATCATGGGAAACATCTGTTCCCTCTCCAAAAAGTTGGACGTGCTAACGGCGCTAACAAGGCTAACGAGACTACAGCTGGAATACAGGGAAGAAACCAGAGATCCTCCGTGTGGAGAAGACCAGTGTGGCTGAGAGCCAGCGGTTGGTCCTGAGTGTAGACTCCGCGGCTGACGGGGTCTCCCGAAAACAATAGCACGACAGTCCTCCTGCAGCCCTCCTCATCCTCCAGTGTCATTCTAAATCATTTATAGAACTAATATCATGCATTCCATTTCTGATAATTACATAACTTCCGTTTCAAATAATAATAATAATGAATAAATGTGCACATACGGGTGTGTAATACATACTTTATATGGGAGTTTTCACGGGTCTCAGAACAGATTAATTGGTTTTACATGTATTCCTATGGAAAAACTGGCCCCGCTTAATGAAATGTAATGCTGGAACGGATTAATTCCGTGCCCACAGGAACGTATAGTCATAAGGGTCATTTGAACTGCTCTTAGTCTGACCTGTCACCTAGGACCAGTTTGCCTTGGGAGACCCTACCAGGGTCAATTGCCCCAGACAACATAGCTCCTGGGATCATTTAGGTGCACAAACCCCTCCACCACGATAAGGTGGTGATTCAAGGAGGGCTATATCAATTTTTTTTTCATATATGAATCTGCCTGCAAATCATAAAATGAATGTAAAAGATGTAACTTCATACAGCACAGGTGCAGACACAAACACAAAAACTTGATAAAGAATTCTTAAAGTGTGACTTATGTCTAGAAATTTAAAACATTCATGTCTCATATTCTGACATGACCCCAGGGCCCAAATAAGAAAGGGGTTTTAATAATGCACCAGGCATGCACAAAGGAAGTGCTGTGAGCTGAGAAGCATTAAAACATATTGAAATGAGGGAAAAAATACTGAAGAGTATGTCCTTGAAGGATCTGCTTATCAAAGCAGAGACTAACACTGCAACTTCTATTAGTCACCATCACAAGTGTCCCTGAGATATTTACTATTTCAGGGGGTCAAAGATACATCAGGATCACCACGTACAGTATGAGCTGATAAGTTACAAGGTTCTCTACAGAAAAGTCCCATGAAACAGCGAGACGGGGGCTATTTGATTTTATTTACTTTTGTGTTTCTTGTAAAAATAGGAATGTAGGGATACTGCCTGTGTGCTGAAAAGCCCAGTCGGCTGCAGCGAGTCCACGTGTGAATGAGCTCTAAAAAGACGCTAGTTTGTGAAGCACCTATAGATAATGTCGGCACTAAATACCAGAGGTGTGTAGAGTACAGAAAGAGTACTCAAGTAAACAGTGACTCAAGTAGAAGTAGAAGTACTCATTAACAGTACAGTAAAAGTACTTGAGTTAAAGTAAAGGAATATCTCCACAAGTATAGAGTAATTTCATAATGTGCAATTTATTGCAGCCTCATACACTGCGTTTAAACAGCTATTTTTGTCATTTTTGTTTATTTCCTTAGTTATTTTGATAATTTTGTTGCTTATTTTGTTGGTTTTGTTCAGTTTTTTGCTCATTTCCTTTATTATTTTTTTAAAAACTTATTTGATTTTTTAACCACTGTTCTTCCCATCTTATTGCTCATTTTGTTCTGTTTCAACTTGCATTATTCATTTGTTAACTTTTATTCATTTTGTCGCTGATTTTGCTTATTTTTTGGTTCAATTGTTCATTATTCTAAATGTACGTGATTATTTTGTTCATTTTTTTCTATTTCAACCTTCTTTGCTCCTACACACGTGGCCAAACATAAGTAAAAGTAAAAAATATTCTGTAAAACAAAACAACTACTCAACTACACGTAAAGGAGTAAATGTACTTGACTACTACCTCTTCTTCTTCTCCTTTCGGCTGCTGCCCTCAGGGGTCGCCACAGCGAAATACCACCTACCTCTGATAAATACACTTGAGTTGACCCAGTGACAACACATTACTAGTACTACTCAGGACATACACACATGTCCCAGAGTGTAAGATGAACCAAAACATTTGAAGTGTTTGCCAGTAAAGGTCAACGTTCCATTAAGAACCTCTGTCACTACTGGTTTGTGACCAGTGGACAGTGACACATTCAAACATGCCATCATTTCAATAAGCGTCTACAATATCACATATATTTCAGCTCAGTCAGACCCCTCTCTTCGGAGAGTAGGAGCTCCAGCACATCCCACTGATTCTCAACAAGGATAAGATGTGGACTGTACTGTAAGATGTAACCAATGCGTGCGTGAAAAAGACGTCTCACACTCCCTGAACCACTCTGTCACTATCTGAGCTCCATGAACTGTCATCTTGAAAAATGCAATAACAGAAAAACAAATCTACTGAAAGGTAGATGACAAGACAGATATGACAAGCTCCTCGCTGCAGTCAGTATCTCACGGAAAGCATTGAAATATTTTCTCGGTTAAATCCAAGTTCTGATATTTTTATTTTTGGATATTTTAATCTAGGAACTGATGTAATTTGCTGGTGGCAGGAAGTGGGTAGAGCTCAAATGAATCCAGTGGTGACAATAACCTCAAAGACAATTTTTTGGGTGAGTACTGATGCGTGTAGTACAAGACGCTAAGCTGTTACACTGTAAAATGCTGGCAGGCTGCCCTAGCATCCCTCACCCTCCCTGGCAGTCCTGAGTTTGTACACCTTTGCTGTACATTTGATGACATTAGGAATACAGTATTTATTCAACAGCAACCACTGTGACCTTGTGAAAGATGTCAAGGTGACCTGATGCACCTTTGCTGTAAGTTTGGCCAGGTCTCTCCTTTCAAAAGCAATCACACTAACAAGTAAATTGGGTAATGTGACCACCCATTTGCCAGAAAGACTGAGTTCTTGACCTGAAAAAATAATAAGTTTGGCAATTTGGTAATTAAGCTAACTAGCAAAATGCTGCTGCCAATGACAATAAAAACAATTCATATTAGATTTCATGGGGACATAAACATCTTACATATGACAACAGCGGTGAGCGGCTGTGACAGACTTGGTGTTTGACTTGGATTCGCCCTATGCACCTTCCCAACAGCAGCATGTTTTGTTGTTGACGCCCAGCATCATAAATCAGACTAATGATGTGTGGGAGAACGACTTCTGTGGAGTCCACCCACACGTCCGCCCACCAGCAAACTGAAGACTCACTAAAAACTCCTTCTGATGTGCTCTAACTTTTTCAATTTGTATCATTTTTTGACCATGTCAGGAAGAAAAGTGATTGAAGCTTGAAAATATCTCCAGGTCCTTTCACTTCTCCCCAAACAACACAAACTCTCCCCTTCCTTCTGCATCTGTCCTTTACTGTCTGAAGCAGCTTACTTCCTCTTTCCCTCCTACTCCGTGCGTCTTCCCTCTCACTGTGATACTTGGCTTTGACTGACTTCCTCCAGGGAGAGAAAAGAGAGAGCAGGAAAGAGCTTTTTGCACAGAGAAGATTGCTTGTCACGGCCAATTATTTGCTGCTCTACTATCAGTGTGGGTTATAGAGTGTGCGCGTGTGTGTGTCTGTGTGTGTGTGTGTGGATGCCCTCACCTTTTTCTCCAGGTCAGGCTCTCTGAAGGTGAGCAGGAACTTCTTGACGTGCTCGGAGCGCAGGCGGTCGATGCTGCGTGCATCGATTGCCCGGCCGAGGAACTCATCTACCTCGTCTTCTGGGTTTAGGTTTTCCTGCGTGTTTCTGAAAATGAAATGCCTAGAAATCACAAGACAAGACCCTGTGACATTTACATCACAAAAGGCTCCACAGCTTCTACTACAGTTACGTACATCGTTTTTACTCAGCAATTTCATGGTGAAAAAAATGCCGAATATCTACAACAGAGTAGCTAGTTCTTTATTTTTTGTGGGACTGAGCACAAATCGTCATTCATTCTTCATTCTTTGAGTGTCAACTGGTTTCTCGAAAACATATTGTGACATTGGGAGATATTCAGATAATTGCAGCTCTTGAGAAACCAAGCCGTTGACCCAAAAGACCTCTTACACTGACACTGATGAGCAGACTTATGTTGAGCTAATTACTAAATCTGCAGTGTCACTTACTTTGATTGAAAATCTCTAGTCCTGTTGACAGCCACTAATCAGCTGACGGTGATGACATGCTATTCTGTTTGCAGTAATTACACTATACTTGTGCATATTTTGTTTGAAGATGTGCAGTTTATCTCAAACTTGGTGAGATGAGTGAAATGGTCAAATGCATGTTCTACAATGAAAATAAATGGATTCTGTCATGTTCATACAAATAAAATCATATTTAACCCTTTAATTGGCTTTTCAGGATCATTTCAGGAGTATATACTGTGTACCCTGCCTGGCCAAAAAAAGTCGCCACCTGGATTTAATGAAGCAAATACAGTCAGAGCATTTCCACACGCACAACGCGAAGGGAACTCAAGGGATTGGGACTGATCAGCTGTGTGGCCTCAAGAAAACCACTAATCAGTGAGGCTAACTGGGAAAAAAGGCTTCAATTTGCTAGGGAGCATAAAGATTGGACTCTGGAGCAATGGAAGAAGGTCACGTGGTCTGATGAGTCCAGATTTACCCTGTTC
>JAQQAE010002989.1:0-21106 GCA_029823295.1 Pseudamia nigra | reverse complement strand
TTAGAACCTTCTTAAGACCCAACAGTGCAAAATGTACATTCTTGCAATTTTTCAACTGGTCTTAAAATTTGGGTCAGGAGTGTAATATACTGTAATGTAGAACTCTGTAATATACATAGAACCATCACTAAACTGGTGGAATGTGGGGCAGTGTGGAATAGCTAAAGCTAAAGATTTTCACAAATATGACACAAGAGCTGTGTCGTTGTTCTGTGTGATCATGTGACTAATGTGACTACAGAAAACATTTCATTGATTATTTTACTGTTTCAATATTCATAGCAGTGAGTTTCCATACTAGAGCATTCTGCGGTTTCCATGTTGCTTGAAAGCAACACAAACAAATATGTAAGTTTTGAAGGAGAACAGCCATTCTGAAAAGGAGAAGGAGCCAACCAGTTATGACAAAATGAGGAGTTTGGGCCTAAAATAGCAGTTACTTCTGTCACAGGGACATTTGGTTTGGGTGTAAAAAGTTTGACACCGACCAGGAAAACATACTTTGCAGATTATACTGCAGACCACTAGCAGCGTTTACAAAGTATGCAAGATTTAAATCTCTACTTCCCTGCACAGGCAAAGTACACTGACTGCACATTTGATTCAAATTCAGTTGAAACTGGAAATGCCGGATTTATTTTGTGACAGACTGTCTTGAATAAATCATGTTTCATGTCAGAGACGATCAGGTATCAAATATGCAGCAGATGATCAGAATTAGTAAACTATTAAAATGAACCAAGTAGTGATCTAAGTAATCAAGAAAAAGAACAAAATTGAATGACATGACAAAAAAATGAATAAAAATACAGTTGAGGAGTAAAACATTGACAATCAGAAGTAAAATGAACAAATAAACTGGAAAATAAAGAAAAGATAACAAATTAAGAGGCAAAATTAAATGAAAAAAGGAACATCATGAGACTGAACAAAAATGAACAGAGTAAAAAAGCAAAATGAGCAAAAAGGGAATAAAGAAAAAAAACAATGAAAAAATTATCAAGAAAAAGAAAAAATGAACATGAACTTAATCATGTTAAGGAATAACAGAATTCTTCCATTTCAATGATAGCATAGTGACTGCACCATGAAGAGCAGTATAGTATATAGTGTTTGTTATAACATAATGAAAAAACAGTTTTCATTTACATCTACTGTAACTGAAAAGGTAATTAAAAAATGAGCTCATTCGTGTGATCATTTTATACAAATTCTTCATGGACTGAATTGACAAAGAATGTGCTCATAGTTACCTGAATTTTAAATAACTTCTATTGAATTTTGGTCATATCATACAATCCTTTTGGGGTTATATGGTCACACGTATTTGCCACATGCTAATTGCATCCCCTGCCTTTATATTAAGTATATGAGGATGTAATTCATTAGTGATTGGTGAACTAATGGGACATTATGAGGTTGTCTTTCCACTCACTTTCTTTCTGGCTGGACTTCTGGCTGAGGGCACCAGCCCAGGACCACCTCTGCTGCCGGATTTCTGCCCATGTCTTCTTGCCCGACCTGTGGATGGCTGCCTCGTAGCGTTCCTGTGGAGAATAAAGATCAATAAAGTATGCCATGTACAGTCTCATGCATCAAAGGGAGGAGTAGGTGCAGGATGAAGTGTCACTGTGAGGAGACGTCATTGTTCAGATGTTCAAGAGCACTACTGGACAAAATGCTAAAGACCCCTGCCCATTCTGCAGCTGACCCAATTCAACAACATTCTCAGATAGAAATATCTCACTCACTGCTTTTACCTGACACTGTATACAGTGTCCTGTGAAATGCATTAGTTTCAGTGTTAAAAAAGCATACTTTGTTCTTTTCCAGCTTCTGTTTCTGTCTCTCTTCAAGGGCGGCTCTGCGTTTTTCCGCCTTGAGCCGCTGCTCCTCCAGCTTCCGGCGGCGTTCCTCCAGCTGCTGCTCCCTCAGCTGCCGAGCCTTCTCCTCCTTCTCCAGCCACTGGGTCTTCTTGGTAGCTAAAGTAGGACAGAATGCAACAAAATGTTATCACAAGCGTAAAAGAGAAAAGAGATGTCTCTATGTCTTATCAGGGCTGGAAAATATATTAACAATACTTCTTGTATTTTTTACTTTTTCTTGTGCAAAATGACAATAGGGATGACTAGAGACACATTTTTAAAGCTGGCTACATGGAACTTCCTTTCGATTTTCATTTTTCTCACCCTCTCCATCTTAGAAACACCCAAGCATTACCTGAACTATTTTATGAAAGGTTTTCCACGAGTAGCATTAATGTTGCTATGCTTTTTTATTACTGTAATATAATGTTACTATTATTATTAGAGAGAATTTTGTACACTGAAGTGTTTTGTTAGGAGTAGGTGCAGTTGTACGTTGTACGACTTCAACTTACAACGGAAAATACATCCTACCTCATGAAAAGAAAAAAAAATGTGCTCCAGGAAAAATGTATCAAGACTCAGCCCTAACTTGTACACAGCTCTCAGTGTGTGAAAGGGTCTTCCAAAAGACACAGTCAGCCCTTTCCAATAAATACCTGTCATCTTTTTCTGAAAAAAGATTGCCCTTCCTCCCCCAGTGTCTTTTGTGTTTTGCAGAATAAATTCAGTCATTTGACTTTTTCATTGCACTCTACATAATGAGTCTGACACACATGGTGCTTCTGAAGGGATACTTTTGTAACAGAATAATTGCATAAAGCTGCACATCAGCTCCTATAAACGCCACACTTTGACATGGAAATGCTGTCTTCTGTCCTGAGCCTTCCAACGACAGAGTAAAGAAGTATTTTGCAGCTGCCTTGCTGTGTACACAACTCAGAGTAAAACCTCCATGAAGAATCGGCCTCTGCAAACAGCCAAGGCTCCATCTTTAAAGCACTCGATGCAACAAAAGCAACTGGTCTCAGATTACGGTGACCGATCATTGCAGAGATGCTGAAGGCTACGAGACCTAAAATTTATTGAGAGGCCCTCAACTGGGCTTTTATCTAAGAGAGGAACAAAAAGCTGAGTTATACCAAAGTGCTGCTTGCCAGCACCTTGCGGCAAAGAAAAAAAATCTACTGCAGTGCGTATCTCAGCTCATCGCAGCATGATGGCCTTGATTTGAGAGGATCCTAATCATTACTATTCCAGTAACACAAGGCTTTAGGGGATATTATGTCAGCGAGCGCAGTACAAATTGCATCATAGCTGACCAATTCTGCTGTGATTAGGAAACCGCTCAACCACTCACATGTATTCAGGGTTTGCTGACACAGATTGTAGTTTTTCACATCCGTAACATTTCCACTCTTCACAATTAAAGCCTTCAATTCATTGTAACAAGACTGCACCCACTCATTGCAACCAAATAAAGTTTATGACACGGTCTGATGGAATATCTGAAGTTGACTCATTCAGCAAGAGCATTTACCGTAGTAATGGTTTTCTAGACTAAGGTGGAGGGAAAAGAGTGAGATATTGTCTGTCGCTCTGATGATTAGGCAATTTGACAAAAAGAGTCTGATTGCTTTGGCACTAGTCTCTAATCTGCACACTTTGTTACTGCTGTACCAGCTCTAGGGATAGGTCTGGCTCAGTCCTTTAACCTTCTGGAAAACGGAGGAAAATCTCTCTAGGCTGTTTGGCTAGTTTGTGCTGTAGCAACAGTGACTCTTTAACAGGGAGCAGTTGTTTCAGTGGAAAACTTCCACATAAGGAAATGAGCCATGGTATTGAAAAGAAAAATGTCAAATGAGAAAACATGTCTCTGACGTTGTTCTTCTGTTCATAGTGAGGTTATATGGAGATAGTGGTAGAGCGAACACCATCTGGAATGGTTGCCCAATGACTGGGTTATTTCAACACCCTATGAAGCAGACTATGCATAGGGTGCAGGATTTATACTTTTCTATTTACTACACCAGGCCAGTGCAATGTGGCAATCAACGTTATCGGGTGAGTGAAAAGCATGTCTTATTTTGTTGTGTTGCAAACTCCCCGTCATCTCCAGTGACTTTGCTCCACTGGCTTCCTGTTCAGCTGAGAGCATACTTTGGGGTGTTGCACCTCACATACAAAGCAGTCAGTGGCACTGCACAATCATATTTATTGGATTTAATAAAGTCGTATGTGCCTGGATGTACCCTTCTGGGGTTCTAACCTTCTGTGTGTCACCCAGGTCCACAAGACTGTGTTGGCAAAAGGGCCTTTTCTTTTTGTGCACCAACTTTGTGGAACAGTGTCAGCCTCTACACATCACACAGGAATGTTCTGTTGATGTTTGTAAAGCAAAGCTAAAGTCACTTGTTTGCCATTGCATGTGGGTCTGGAGTTTGACTATTATTATGTTATTGTTTTTATTGAACTGTTTAACTTGTATCATTACTCTTAGTCTTCTTGTTGTACAGCAGTGTGATGGAAATCTTTTATAAGTAAATGTATTATAATTACCATTGTTATTATTATTAGTGTTATCATTATCTTAGCTTTTGCCATTTAGTTGATATGCTGCATTCTTATGGGGCTGATCTTGTTATTACAGAGAAACTTTCGATTCCAGTTCTAAAACAGATACCTTGGCTTTAATACTGGTTCTTATATGATATTGTCTGACACAATTTTTCCTTTTTCAATATTTGAAACTATTTAATAACAATAAAATAAACCCATTTACCACAACTGGCAGTTAGTGTATGCATTAAACACGGTATCACTAGTAAATATTGTAAAAAGTTTAACTGGATGACATTAACACTTATGTTACTGAAATTAATTCAGTGTTCTGTTATTACCCTGAAAGTATAGTTATACCCAGCCCTAGTTAAACCATAACATCAACATAAACAGAGATGAAGTTACACACGACTGGTTCACTCTAAGCAGGCAAAACTGAACAAAGAGGTTCTTCTGTCACAATGATGGGGTTTAATGTGAAATAATCAACACTGACCAGAATCATCTGCTCCAGAAACACTGAACCTCTTCCTTCTTTCAAACAATACCATGTCACATTTTGAGTTTCATGCAGTACAGGTTAATAGTGTTTTCCAAGGCCTTTTCATGGGGCCTGTTAAGTATTAGCCATTTACTGAATTTGCAGAAAATTTGCTATATTTTGTTATGCATGATAATCTGTGAAACTAACATTCAGGCATCTCTTCCAGGAATGTATGTATGTAATAAGGAGATGCATCAACAAACTGAACAGTAACTGGCACTGACAGCGCAGGGAGCTCCAATACTAAAATCATTAAACAATCATTTACAAGGCTGGTCCATAAATATTTAAACCATCTCACTTCAAACAGATGAGGCAGGAAAAACGACTGTGTAGTTACAACTGATGCAAATGTCAAATGTTCACTTAAAATAAGACACGAGCTAGAGTATAGACTTTCTCCTCTACCACTGAACTGGTAATGGTGCTGCTGACAGTTTATAAGCCAAGTCTTTCAGGGTGTTTCGTGCTGATATCGTAAACATGAGCTTCAGAAGGATCTCATATTTTATCCAAGTCTGACAGAGTATCAGATCAGACCCGCACCATCTGGCATAGCCCGGTGATCGCCTAATTAGAGCGAATTGTGGTTTGAAGTGTGTGAAACTCCTCTTACTGCTTTCGAGCAGACAGTTAGAATAGACAACAGCACTACTAATGAAACAACTGAACTAAGATACAAGAAATGAACTAAGGCTGCATTTTTTTTTTTTAATGTCAAAATGAAGCCAGAGCATACTGCAACTGACAGTGACATAGAATAAGATAATATCCTACAACACTACTAGTGAGAAAAAGGGAAAAAAATACCTCAAGGTCCTCGAACATTTTCATTCAGCTATGCACCTAACATTCAACATACACAAAAACATTCAAGCATGTGATTTCTGTTTGGCACAATAAAGTTGTTTAGATGTAAATTGGAAGCCAAGATAAATCTGGCTGAGAATCCCCAAAAACCTCTCATTTCCTCGATGAGATTGTAATCATTGTGGGTTTGTGGCATGTGGTCCAAACATGTCATCTTCAAATACTCAAACCAAAGTGTGCTCTGGTGTCTACTTCTGGAACATGCAGATGAACAGAGTTCAAACTGAGGTCGATTGTCATCCTTGTCTGTGTAAATGGAGGCCAAGAAGCCACTGCCCCATGTTCAACCATTTAGAGTGAGATGCTTTCATAAGCGCTCAGTCTACTGCTACATGGATTTGCGAAGAAATATTAATGATGTTCGAAGAGAAAAAGGCCATAAATTAGTTTAATAAAAAACAACCGTTGATTTGAGAAATAAATGAATGAAAATCCACCAGGCTGGGTAATATGACCAAAACTGAACATTAGATAATCACAGAAACATCAACCTATTTCAGGTAGGTTCTTATGCTGTGCATGTGCAAATGAGGTATTTTTATTCTTTATTATTTTTTTACCTTATTTTTAATCTTATTTCAAATCCTGTACCTGTACGTGTGCTCTATTATTATATAATATTTATTTTCTGTGTCAACACTGTATGCTGCTGTTACAAAGGAATTTCCCTAGTGTGGGATAAATAAAGTCTATCTTATCACAAAATTTTTATTTATTATTACTTTTGTCAGATTTAAGTTATTTCTGTGACCATTGTGGGTTTTTCTGTCATTTACAGAGGGGTACCAACAATTTTATCCACATCTGTATACGAAATGTGTTTGAGGGCCATGTAAAAATGTCAAATCTTAGGAACAATTTGACAGAATGTTTCACTCTGTTGGAGATGGGAATAAAATGCAATAATTTTGGTGGCCATGTCCAACCAGCATTGCGCAGTATTATGAACATAACATATTTCCCTTTTTGAGGGAATTTCTGCAAATCTAGCACAATTTCTCTATGGGCAAGAATAAACAGAATAAATTTTTGGCATTTTGGCACAACTCTTTTGGGAGTATTTCTTTTGGGTGTCCTTGTATTAAGACTTTTTTTGACCTTGTACCAGTGTACCAATGAAAACAGTTAAACATGAAAAACAATATATTTTTAAGTGGCCCTCTGGGGAGATTTACTTCACATTCCCAAGAGAGTCACTGCACTGTATTTGTTACTTGTATCACAATGTGCATGACTGGGCTAATGCACTCCATAATACAATCTTTTAGTAAAATAATGATAATAGAAAAAACTCTGTATCAAGCAAGTGCAACTATGAGACTCACTCGCTCTTATTTTGTGAATTTCATCAGCAAATAGTATTTTAAAAAAATCTGACTTTTTCCAAAATATGTGATGATTTGACTTATTCCATGACATAACAGTCCTGTCATGTGAGGTTACAAAATTGGCACATCCAGATTTTCCCTGACTAGAACCCTGTTTATTTACCTACCAAACATACCTAACATGCATAAAATGTGATTCCTTTAGTGACTATACAGCTTCGGTCACATTTCCCAGCTCTGCTTAAAACTACTGATCCTCTTAAAGAGAGAGTCAGATGAGACAGAATGATTGATTATCTTGACCATCACCATCACCACATACACAGAGGTAAGTGGCTTACCTTGTAATTTGCTGAGCTCTTCTGTGGGAGGGAAGGGTGAGAGAAAAGACAGAAGCAACTGTCAATCATGCAAAGCAATGCACGGCCAGTGATTGTGAAACATAACAGCCACTTGTTGAACAAAAAGGGTTCATGCAGAGAAAAAGCAGCCATGACAACTGCAATAAGCCCAAAGGTACTGAGATACAGCACCACCAGCTGGTCAGAAATCCACATGAAGTCACATTAAAGGAGATACAGTAAGCAGAAACATTTCAAATGCAGTTAAACATGCTACTTTAAGTGGAATTATGGCATCTTTATCATTTAACCACTGATATTTTTCTGTCAGTGCACATTAACTCCGACTACAATGACAGACATTTAATGCCATATAAGCGGAAGTGTTGAGGAGTCAAATATACTACAGATTGATGCGGAAAATTCATGTTTGCATGTCCTTGTTAAAGGTTGTATTTTGACTTTTGCTGAAATGTATGAGCTCAAGCCAGAAGTTGAACTACCCACTCATCTTCTGCATACACCTTGTACATGTGTACGCCATGTGCAGTCCATAACTGATAACAAAATGAACAACCTCTTTACCCCAACACCAGGGGGAGCACTCATCCTATTTAAACCTCCTACCTCTCCACCTCCCAGCCCTCCCTTCACTTACCCAAATATTTGGCCTTCTCCTCCCTTCGCTCCTTGGCGAGCTTCTGCCTGTCGTCTGACTTCATGATGTCTGTGAATGGAGGAGGAGAAACAAAAAAAACAGATGTTTCATTTGAAGGTGTTTAATTGTAAACATATAGGGATGAGCTCTGCTACGGTTCTCAGTCTCACAGAAATCAAAATAAATCAAATAAGAAACTGTCTGTCTATTCTTTTAGCAAATCAAGCAACAAACTCACTACATAAACTCTCCAAAAGTACTACATTACCCTTGGCTTTAAATCTCACGGAGTGAAGTTCATACTATGCCTTAATGTAATTACACTATTAAGAGGAAAAGCTGATTGATGTACTTCCCTGTCAAAAGTTTGGATGCACGTTCTTCTTCAGTAGTTTATTTTTTATTTTCTACATTAATACTGCAGATATCCAAACTCTTAAAGATCACATACGGCATTATGCAGTAGACAAAAAGTGTTAAACAACCCATTTTATGTTGTCCAGTGTAGACACATTTAGCTTGGATGACAATTTTGGAATAAGCATAATAAGCAACTACCGGTAAATGAGCAAAAATGAAGAAAATAATCAAGCAAGTTAACAATAATTTTTAAAAATGAACACAATAAGCAACAAATTTTCAGGACAACTTAAGCTTTTCCAGGACATTTGACTTTTTTTTCCCCCTCATTTTCCATATGCTTTCCATGGCTGGAAAATTAGTCAATCATTTTTCAGGTTTTCCAGGATGTGGGGGAACCCTGGGAAGGGTGGGTACACAGTCATTAGCCCCATTATTGCTACTACATCTCCTGTACAAATCCTTAACACTCATCCAAGTAAAGAGAAAAGACAGTCTACCATTCCTTTAAAAAATGAAAGTCAGCCAATTTGAAAAATCTGCAGAACGTTGAATGTGTCCTCAAAACTGTCGAACACAATCTCAGGTGCTGCAAATTCTACTAAATCCATCCTCTGCAGCAGAGGTAGCGCTTGGTCTTTCTTTCTTACAATGGTTGCTCTGAATTTCATCATAGTGTTTGATGGCTTTGGCGAAGTTTAAGATATACTGTCATTAGGCCATGTACTGCTCACTAACGAACATGTCTATTACTTAATATTTGTCTTGGCCAGTCTCTTCATTTCTAATTTCCGCAACAAGAAATTGCATGACATAAAGTACAAGAAACAGGCAACGTTTCAATATCAACAGTCTACAAAGAACAGCTGAAAATATGTATAAACTTTCCTGAATTAATTTAAAGAGAAAATACTGAAAGGAAACTACCGGTAGGTATGCAATTAAATGTCCTCATCCAGCTGCAGGCCGATATTTGGAATTTTGACGTACATCGGTATCTGTGTTTTTTAAAATCTGACGAGCCGATATCAAGAAATCAATTAAAAACTGGGTTGTTTCGGCCCAGCCACCGCTCTCCCACTCTCCTGCCACTTCTGTATCCAGCATTGTTCCACCCACAGCGCCATCTGATTGGCTAAAACAAGCCACAGTGTGGGTCAGTCGTGTGTGTGTGCATACACACACACACACACACACACACAGCAGAGATGTAGCGTTTTCTCATGTGGACAAGCTCCGGAGAACCCAACATGTGCCGAAGGTAAACGCAGAAAACTCTCCCAAAACTGTAATAAACATCCCAGTGCTCTATGTCTACTAACGTTACAGTGTGAGTCAGAATAGAGCGGAGTAAACATTAGCTGCCACTAACGTACCTCCCGTACCTCTTACGTACCTCCCAACATGTCTGTGAATTACTTGAAAGAAGGTGCTGATAATAATCGACAAACAGTCCGTGATAGTAAAACCATGTGTGTGTGGTTGAGAGAGAACACGTAAACTCAGTTCACTCTTGTTTTCTTGTAGGGAAACACGCTAAAGTGGAGGCTGATTAGTTTATATCATAACGTTAGTTGTCTGGTCTGGCTGCAAACGCTCAGCAGACTGTGTATTATCAATGGGTTGAACGTATGTAATGTGGAGAATAGTGTCTGTTTGCGTGAAAGTCACGTGAAAAACTCTACAGCTCGCGACTACTACAATAACTTGTGAGTCTAGGATCCATGCACTTCTGGAGCTGTGTATTTTCCATTTGTTTTGGTTACATAATAATGCTTTAGGCATTTAAACAAAGTTAAGTGTTTGTATTATTTTTACGCCAATTTTTATACTTTTACTGCAAATGAATATCGGCTCCAAATATCGGTTATCAGCCTCCTGAGCTACTAATAACTGGTATCTGCCCTGAAAAACCCATATCGGTCGATCACTAATGTTTACATTTTAAATTGTCAGTGATACAGGTGCAGCAGATGCAGGTACACAAGCCTAGAGTGCCCTCTTGCGGCTGTCAGTGTGAAAACAACAAACACGTGAAAAATTTAAATATAAAAGTTTATATGTCGCATCCCTAGCCAGACTATAAAAAAGTGCAACGTATAGTCCAGAAAATACGGTACATGTGAAAAACAGCATACATTTATTATTTTTTATATTCAGAGTACAATGCATTTTTACACACATAAATAATATTTGGATTATTTACAGTAAACATAGAGATGTTATGGCTTTTTATAATGACATTTTCTATATTCAGGTCCCAAGGACAGAGTTTAGAACCAACTCTTCTAATTAGTGGCTATTTGATTCACTTTGTACTACGCTGAAACCAAATGCATTGAAATAGCCTGGTCAAATTTATAATCCTCTAATTAAAATGTTTTAGAAATCATTCAAAAATTAGTTCCTTTCAAGACTGGGTAGTTTGGAGCAAGTCTGGTTAAAATGCCGGGAGGAGACAGAAGTACAAAGTCCAGAATTAACTCAGATATCACAGATTACTTCCTTGTCCACTGGGAAACACGGGCACAGACCACAGTATGGATTCTCTTTTTTAGTCTTTGTGTTACATCACCCCTCCACCCCCCCAATCTTCACAATATAGATGTTCACCAAACACGAAAGCAGTCATCCTCCATTGAAGACGAATAGTAGGAGGTGTGAATTACACAACAACAATCTGCAGTCAAGTAAGAACAACCTCTGGCCCACTTTGATATTTATAGCTCTATGGAGCGCTCATATACTATGTCTTTTCTGGCGTGATTGCATCTCTCCACATTAATTGTAATATCACATGCACAAAGTTTTGAGAGAAAAACAGACTGTCCCAGAAAATACATGTGGGGTTTAGACTCCAGGCATCACCTCAAAATGTCAGTGTCACTTTCCCTAGAAATCTTATTACAAAGGCAGCAGTGTGGGGTAGTGTATTTTCCGGTACTATTCTTTAAGGTACAATCTGTCACTGCACACTGAAGCATAACCGTGCAGAAATATCCTTGGCAGCACCAACAGAAGGAGGCTGTCATAAGAAATCTTGACAAAATAAAAAATGAGTAGACCATTCCCAAAAGTAGCAGCTCCTCTGTACAGTTCAAGCCTCATAAAGTCACTTTACTAATCAAGGGGCTACAGAGTGCTCTTTATATTTATCATACTCCTTTGGGTGGTGGAAAACCTCAAAAGTAATCAGCTTTACAAAGCCAGAGGGAAGGGAAGCTGAAAGACAAAAAGAAGTGGGCACAAGAGACTGAGAGGTAAAATACATAAAATAGATGAGAATTTGAGGCTACAATACAAGTAGATAATATTATTTTGCGTCCCCAATGCAGTAGTGTTTGACTTCAGGGAACAGGGATTTATTGCCATCACCTCACACCATGGGAATAAAGACCATAACCATAGTAAAAGGATTAATGGATAAAGAATAAAGTGGAGAGAAAAGAGGCTTACACTCCAAAAACCTTCAACATGTTCTTTATGCATGTGCTGGTAGTTGGTAGCTACGAGGAGTTTAAGTGGTGGCATTTTGGAAACAGCTATGGTGCAACTGCAGGGTCAAACTAAACACCCTCTTGGCATCATTGACTGAAATGGGATGCCTATTCGTTGTGTGCCCACCTTTCATTTGCATCCAGCGCCTGGCAGTGATTAGTATTGGTATCCACTTACTAACAAAGCTCATTTGTGCATATTTCACTGGGATATTTTCTTTGTTAATTTCATTCTATCTGAAATCCCTGAGCCTCAAACTCCAGTGTTCTCACATAGCAGCTTCTGTTCCATGTCTGTTCCAACACTTTAGCAGATCTATTGGATTTAACTTTGCATCTGAAAGCATGCGGTAACTATTCCTCCGATACTGAAGCATTACATTGCCTCAAGAGATCTGACCTAACTCCATTATCAGAGCACTCTGTTAAGGCCCGCCATTTTCAGCTTCCATTAGAAGTTTTGCTATACATCTGAAATAAGTAACATTAAAACGACTGCTTTACCTCTTTTTGACCTGGGGCTAGGCGATGCCGGTGAAGCAGGCGATCGTGGAATGACATCAGGCTTCGTAGGAGTCGTCAGTTTCCGATCTGAATCCTTTTTCACTGGGGACTCCATTCTGTGGATGTGTTCTATGATTGGGGGGCTGCTCTCCCCCTCGGGATCAGGCCTTTTCGGGTTTATGCTCAGTTCTGAGAGTTCAGCTGGATGAAGAAACAGACAGAGCAAAAACAAGTGAGGAAAATGACGGGGTACAATGGAATGCAAGCACTGAAGCAACATCTAACCAGTTAGCCCTCATTCCATAAACGGCTGTCACTACGAAGCACTGTAGCGAGGATGACGTCAATTTCCTGAAGACGTACATGCATCAGGTGTGAGGGGTTCAGTCAGGGCTTCTTTCAGGGACTTTCATTGAGATCAATGATTCTCAAGGAGGGGCACATACTCACATGATAAAAAACTAAAAATCCACATATTTGAACAGTACAATAGTAAACTGGCTTTCAACATGAAACCCCTTTTAGCACCACATGTTGCAGTTCTTCTTCTTCTTCTTCTTTCGGCTGCTCCCCTCAGGGGTTACCACAGCGAAATACCAATGAGTCGCATGTTTGTTCAATCTACATAAAAGTTAGCAATCAAACACAGAAGTGGAAAGAGGTATTATCAAAATGCAATGGGTTCGTTTTATTATTATTTTATCATTTATTTAACAGGGACAGTACATACTACATTGCCACAGACAATTGGGAAAATGTGATGTACATAAGATGTCTAACTTCAGCAAAATTTTAAATCTTTGGCATTGGCCAAACTTAAATAAAATGAAAATAATGTAGTTCTTATAACATTATTGCACATGTATGAATAAACAGCTGAAAGAGTTTTAATAGCTGATTTGAATGCAAAATACCACAACCCCGTAATTAGCTGATAATAATAATAATAATAATACACTTTATTTCAGACTCATATGTCCACATCAGCATAAAAGGGAATAAAGTAAATAAGAAAATATGTACTACTGTATTACTGAAGGTCACAACATCACAGAGATGTCCACAAACAGACATTTGTTCTAGTGTTTCCAAAGACAAGAGAAATATTTTGCATCACTGAATGGAGGCTTAGTGAGTGTAATAATGATTTACAGAATGATTACATTTATACATAAATTTTTAGGAACTGCCTGCAATGTCACTTGCACTTGTCCATCTTGATAATTTGAGGTGGAATCTTCTGCATCATTAAACAACACCTGCAGCTTTTTCATTTTAGCTTCACTGTAACTGCACCATAATTGAGCAATGTCAAGTGGAGTACAGTAGGCTCTGAATAGTTCTTTTCAATCTCGCTTGTACACAGCTGGAATTTTGCACCAGCATGTTAGCTTGTTTATATAATTTGTGACACTGATGCTGTAAATCATCAACATCAATTAAACCACTCCTAATAATTTGCCACAGGTATCTGACTTTATCTACCACAATGAGCACTTCATCAGAAATAAAGAGGGGAAACTGTTAGGACTAGAACATTTGTTTGTTGTGGTGGGTTTGGCCCCTTAATTAGCCACTAATAGGGCTTGTTCAATAATCAGTAATGACAACTCGTCTTCAATAATGGCCAATGGCAAATCTCAAGCCTGCTTAGTTTGAGGGGCATGCAGACTTTTTAGTTAGTCTGATGTCTAAATAACCAGATCAAGGTTATTTATTTGGGCATTTATTACTTTAACATTCACGTAAAGTATGCAACTTGCCCATTTCTTGTGTTCACCAACAGCATTGTTATGTAATAAATTACCACTGTGTGATAGAGGCTTGATGGTGAAGTGTCATCCTAGATGGCATCTTGGAGCCAAAAACAGGATGCACCCACATTTGGATGAACAGCAGCAGTGCAAACGGAGCACAGGGAAAGCTAACTAACCACTAGGCTACGGGCGTGCTAAAACTTCACCAAAAAAAAAAAAAGGCTTATCTGTACGAGACAAAGTCATATTACAGTGTTGTTAGTGTAAAAACTTACCCACAACTGCAGTCGAGTATATCTCAGGTAAAACTACTTCTATATTGAATAAATAGAAGATACAAAGGTCCAAACCCCACCGGCGAGCTGAGTTACCATAACATGTCAATCAAATCCCAGGATGGCAGTGATTTGTCAGATTATTTGCCATAATATCGTAATAAAGGAGCAAAAAGTTAAAGATGAACCAGATGACTTATTAGAGTGTGTAAATAAAATGTCTGAGAGCAAAATGACTCACGACAAAAACATTTACGCTTAGTATTTTCAGAGAGAAATCCAATGCAACTCCGTAACAGAGGACTAGCGGATGTATTGCATACATCCATGCTGACGTAAAGTATGCATTGGTGTATCAAGGCCAGCGACATTTGACAACGTTTGATACGCAACGCACTTAGCGTCGAGCATAAATGGGCCTATGTGTGATATGGAAGAGAGTCAGAATGCCAAGAAAAAAGCTGGAGGTTTTCAGAGCACTGACATCATAAAGCCCACACATGGTCACTCATGCCACAGCAAAAAATCTATGGGAAGGTTCCAGTGGGACATGTTACTCAAACAGATCACTTCCATGTTTCTCACTGTGAATCAGAGTCACCTTCGCTCCCATGCGCTGTGCAATGCAGTTACAAGCTAGAGATGTAGACATACTGAACTTTACAGAGATGTCCCACACGTTGAAAAATGAGACCAAAAACAAAATTAAAAGTAGAAAGTCCCGGCAGAGTCTGTGCAGCTAAATCCACCAGCACACAGACAGAGGGATTATTAATGGATGACCATATACTGAATTTAGGCCAAAAAAGTTATATGCTTTTCCTTTAAGTGTTTCACAGAACACAGCCAGTTATTGTCTTAGAGGAAGTAAAAAAGTTAAATACTATCAACAATTCACCACCTCTCAGTGCAAAACAGACTCCAATGAATCTGGACTTATACTTCTCCGACTGATGTTATCAAACCCAGCTTTTAAAATTCACTACCAACATCTTGTGAATTTCCCCACTGCGGGATTAATAAAGGTTTATCTGATCTCAGTTCATATGACCCCAATTTAATAGGTGAGGTAAAAAAAATGGCTTATCTGTTTGCACCATAGATTGTGTATATTATGGACAAAGTGACTGTGACGTCACCCATTGGTTTCTGAAGGGCCGATTTAAGGCCAATCGTCTTGTCAGTTCCTGGCCGGCATCTTGGAGCCAAAAACAGGATGTAACCGTGTTTGGACAAAAGGCTGCAGGACTCACGAAGCGTTCATGCCAAGGGAATCATGGGAGTGCTAACATTAGCCGCTATTTTACTGTTACAGTAAAACTTCACCACGTAGTGTCAAACAAAGTCATATAACTGTGTTGTTAGTGTAAACACTCACCCACAGCTGCAGTCGAGTGCATCTCATGCATAACGATGAACATATTGAATAAATAGAAGATACAAAGGTCTGAATCGGTCCGACTTCACTATAGTGAGCTGCTGCTACAGCGACATGTCAATCAAACCCCAGCACGGCAGTTATTTGTCTGATTATTTGCCATAATATCTTAATAAAGCAAGAAGTTAAAGATGGACCATCACATTACTTATTATAGGGTCCAAATAAAACGTTTGAGACCATGATGACCCATGAAAAAAATTTATTTGCTTAGTATTTTCAGATAGAAGTCCAATGTATCTATGGGAAAAAAAGCTCCTTGCAGGCGGACGATCGATTCCCCAGCGGCCAAGTGGTGGGATTACAATGTAAAGTTACTTCTGCATTGGCCTCACTGAACAGCCCCAGTCACTGCCCCTTGGTTTGCACTGAATCTTTAACAAGGTAAGAAAGTAAAACATAACATCCCTGTTTTTGTATGTTCCATTCAACTACTGGCCGTCATTATCCTCTCCAGAAATCACACCATTTGCACAGAAACACAAAAATAACAGGACTAAAGCCTCCTTCTTTAACTACATACCTACTGTAATTCCACTTCACTGCTCTACCATTGATTTATTGATAAGTTCCCTGGAGAACCAAAACACAGTAACTGCTTTTCAGCATCCTGATGATTCTACTGAGATGAAATGATTTACCAAGAAAAACATAATCAGAGCAATCACCTTCCCAGAAACAACCTGTGATCAAAGTCACTTAAGGCTCTTCTCTCAGTCTATACTCTGAGATTTTAAGTTTTCTTGAAAAAAAAAAAAACTATAGCGGGCCTCATTTTTGGACAGCAGCTTCACTTAGAGCAGCATGACTCACACTTGGCAGCCTGCTGAATCTCAGAATCAAACATTAGTTCAACCGGGCTTTGACGGCCAAACAAAGCCCCTAAAGGGAGAGATACTTGGCTTTGTCCTCTCAGCACTGTTCCCCTGCGATCCCTTGTGAAATCATGTCAGAGCACGATTTCTCCTGCACAGTCTCCGGAGGTAAACATTCAGGCAACATGCTGTAAATTATTCAGACTTTTGCTAAAAAGAACACATACAGTAGGGGGGCTGTCACTGCAAGAGAGCAAGTGCACTGTAGAGTTACTATACAAATGCTGCTCTATTGAACAGTCTGCATAGACGAGGAGCGAGACCAATCCTGTGGTACTTGAAAGAGAAACAATTACAGCTGTCTATAGAGTACACAACAGCATATTCTGCTTCTTAAGCCATAAACATTTAATGAAAAATAAGGCACATATTTTTTTATTCCATGCACACTATTCCACTGACATTATAAAACTTTAGAACCAGAAAAATGTTCTGCAAAAATAGCTGCTGGCCAGTAAGCAACGTCTGCTGCTATAGACATTTACGAACATTCAGTGAGACATTAGGCCTCATGGCAAAGATTGTCATGGAAAAGCAGTGTCATAAGTCTGAAAAACAAATGCTGTTACTGATGACCCTGAGTATGTTAGCCAGGGAGAGAACAGCGGTGTGACTCTTTGAAAGAGTTCAGCTGGGAGACAAGACATTGTGTTTCCCCTTGTCAAAGCATGCCACTATTAAACAAACATTCCTTGGGCAGCGATATGCTCCGACAGAGAGGGGGCCATTGTTGTGGTCTCTGCATGGCAACAGGACGGTGGCCAAGATACTGCAATGACAGCAAGAAAGCAAAGGAAAAGGAAAAGGGAGACGGAGATGAGATAAACTGAAACTATACTCAGGCTGGGACTTTAAATGTGATGTTGGAATAAATTAAGGAAGAACGGATGCATGATGCACAATAAAGATATTAAAATTTGACTTCCAGTCCATTTGAACAGAAAATTGAAACCTGGTCTGACCACTTCATGGTGTGTTTCCTTCATTCTTTCATGTTACTATATTGAGGGTAAATACAATACACAGTACACTGAACACAACATTTTGTGTTTTAATACCCCAAATTATCCACTGAATGGCAGTTCTACAAACAAATAGTACCACAAACACTGGGGCACTCCAGAACCTTGACTTCTCAGGTGATGGTTCATATAATCCCTCATCTCTGAAATGGTTGGATTATACCATTTTGTCACAGATCCCTAAGGGCTAATATGACAACTAGAATTCCGAAGGTGACAGTGGCAAGTGCAACTCTGTCGGGAGGCTTTTGTATCAGTTCATTTTCAGTGTACTTTCCCATACACCTGGGAACTGGAGCCACAAGGGATTGTCTTGGCCGACTGACAAAAGCTGAGGGTGTCTGGTTAGACAATCACTGCGATCTATAAACTCATGATGGAGGGAAAGGGAATGGAACATATTCTGGTATGTAGGTGGCACTGACAATGAATACCAATGAAACCTGAGGCTCTCTGGGAGAGAACAGGATGAGAGCCGAGGGAGAGGACGGCTGCTGCGTAGCAGGGGGCTGAAACAAGGGCTGATTGATGCACAGCTCTGACTGCCTGGGTTAGCAGATAACTGGAGGAACAGATTGCAAGAGAAATAATCGAAAAAAGTCAGAGAAAAATTATCCGAACTCTTGCTACAACTTAAATAACACTGATTTTAATCATGTATTTTACAATTTATTTTGAATGTTTTAGTTTTATGGTTCAAGTAGAAAACAAGAGATAAAATCCCTGTCAAGTTTTCAGGACTTGGAGAGACCTCGACAATTATTTAAACAGTCACAATTTTTTGTATTTAAAAAGGACAAATGCTAAATCAGAAACATTTGCTGAATCATGCAAATGGCTGGCCTTTTTCCATAACTTACTGAATAACCAATTCTTAAGTAACTGTTCGTGCTTTTTTAATATCACTATACTGTAACAAGAGAAAAGTGTCTAACCTGTCATATTATGCTTTTTTTGTCTTGCAATCTTAACAGCAAGCACTCTCATCATTTGGATGATGTGTTGTTCTGTCCTGCACTGTATGGATGCAGACAGAACTTCTGCAATTCAAACAAATGTAAATGAGAGCAAATGTGACAGTGCAGGACAACTGTGAAGAGGAAAAAGAGTCTAATCAGCAAAAGGAATTGTATACAATTACATATTAAATGTAAATGTACTTTAGATTTCGTGTGTGCTTCTTTACATTTGATAACATTTCTTATTTGGAACTCTCATACTAACAATTCCTGTTCTGAATTCCCCTGTTCTGTCTTACAGTCATTCTCTTCTGTGTTTATGTTGCCTTCAAATTTTCTACCAACATTTATTTTGCAAGCAAAGCATCCAAATGACAAAAAAAATCATATAAAGAGTGTGAGAGCTTAGCATGAAACAATATCACATAATATACGGTATCATGAGGCAACACAGTGGTGTAGTGGTGAGCAGCAGTGCCTCACAACAAGGAGATGATTTAGACACCACACAATGAATGTTGAGTCTAATTCATCTCCTTGAGCAGAAGAGGTCTATAAACAGACAATACATGTACAGCATCAAATGACTTACTGCCTGTTTCTCACACTTACACTCCAGCTTCCTATAGGAGCTGCACCCAGGAGAGATGACTACAGCTGAAATGCATTACACAACCCTGTAGTGACATCCTTTACATTATTCATCTTCAGAAATCAATGCACCTCAGCTTCCACCAAGATGCCAGAGTCTCCCTCATGCCTGATCTGAACATGGAAAAACACTTTGGTGTAGTCTATTATTTGAAAACGAAGGAGAAAGATGCCCATGACACACATTTGATCAGTATATTACAAAAAATGACATCAGACAAGCTGACAGTAATTTGTCTATCACTTGTCTATCAATTTGTCACTCTGTATAGAGGCCAAGAAATCCATATTACACAAACGGTCAATATAAAAGGAGCATTTGTCTGTCATTGTTGCTTTCCTAACTTTTTGTAATAAAAAAAAAATAGACTTTTATTGTTGTGGTTATTAAATTACACTTCTAAAATTGCAGAGGGGCTTCCATCCTCAACGGTATCATCTTATCCTCACACAGTAAATAAAAATAAACCCCTTCTGTAGAACCTCAAAGCTGTCACATCCTTGCCAGGTTGGTTTGGTTTAAACTCCTATTGAGTATCACATGGATCCTCGATGACCATGACACCCTATAAAATGGGTCAGAGGAGGTTCAAGAATCTGCGGCATCTGTGCATGATCACTGGTTGAACACACCATCACACTGCTCCACGGCTCAGTCAGCCTTATCGTGTATCTCTAATATGGGGGCCTCTCTCGCTGCAGATGTCAAACAGCGCCTGAGGTGCTCCGCTCGACACATTTAAATTCCAAAAAATGCAAGAATGAAATAAGGTACATGTGAAATTCATCAAAAACAGTAAAGAAACCCCTGCTGGACTGGTTCTTTGCATGCATGCATGAGCACAGTGAGGGAACAGAACGGCAGGTGGAGAATCAGCATGTAATTAGCCCAAAACTCTGTGCCATTTCACAGCTAGAAGTATGTCAGGTTGGACAAAATGCACTACCAGTCAAAAGTTCAGGCACACCTTCTGCTTAAGTTGTTCTTTTTTTTTATTATTTTCAACATTCTACATTAATACTATAGCGATGAAAGAACACATGGAATTATGTAGTAAACAAAAAGTGTTAAACAGCCCAGAACATGTTTATATTTCAAATTGTTTGATGACAGTTTTGCACACTTATGGCATTCTCTCATCAGATTCATGAAGTAGTCAGCCAAATGTTTTTTTAACGCACAGGTGTGCCTTGTTAAGAGTTAACATGTGCTATTTGTTGCCTTGTATAGACCATCACTTGCCTTGCACAGAGGAAGAGTAGTTAGGATTGTAGTAGACCTATTAGTGTTACTACAACTACTGTACAAATATTATGCAAGAAAAACAAAAGAGAAAAAACAGTACATCATGAAGGTCAGTCAATCCCAAAAAATCTCAAGAACTTTGAATGTGTCCCCAAGTGCAGTCAATGTGAGGTGTGGGATTCTCTGAATAATGTGACTAATTATCTTGATTATCTACATGTGTGACTGACTACATAGACCGTGGCTTGGACAAATCGAGCTGGGTTCTTCAGATTGTTTATGTGTAACAGTTTCTGTTGCGGCGGCTGCAGAACCTGGTCAGACGGAGGAGGAGCCAGGTCCGGAGTCCCCCCA